>PVKE010026115.1:0-22545 GCA_004027555.1 Craseonycteris thonglongyai
TTGGTGGTTACCTGACAGTAAAGGAAAAGGTGGGCGAGAGAGAGTGTGTGTGTGGGGGTGGGGGTGGGGGGTGGGGGGTGGCGTGGAGGGGTAGGAAAGGGGCATCAGATATATGGGGATGGAAGGAGAGCTGATTGTGAGTGTTGAGTACATAATACAATGATGTATGTAATGTAGTATTGTACATCTGGAAACTATGTAATTGTTACCATCCAATGTCACCCCAATAAATTTAACAATTAAAAAGATAAAAATAAAAGCAACAAAGCAAAACAGCAACAACAACAACAAGAAAACCCCAAAACTCAACAAACAAAAAAACAAAACTAGAAGAATCGTGTTGTCATCTTGATAAGTACAGAAAAAACACTTGGTAAAATTCAGCACCCATTCATAGCAGAAGTTCCAGAAAACTAAGAATGGGGTATGAAATAAAGAGTATTTGCATAAAGCCTACAATAAACACCACATTTAATGATGGAATATTGAAAGATTTCCTTCTGAAATCAGTGCTTAGCCGGCAGGTGGATGTTGCCTAGTGTTCAGGATACCCCTAAGATACTTTAACCTCATTAGTACTCTAGAACACAATGCATAAGTCTATGTTCACCTAGAAAACCCAGAGCTGTCCTCGTAAGGATAAAATACCAATGGAGAGGAAGTGTTAAGGGAAATGGAGGTGATGGAATGGAGCTGCTGAACAGTGCGCTCCTGCAACTTTGGATCCAGCCCTTCCTAGGGGACACAGCTTTGTTTCTCCATTTTGTCATTAATCTTGTTGGTAGCCTTCAGTAATGTCCTTCCTTATGGAAACTCAGACCCAGGAACCCTCTGGAAGAAGTAACAGATATGTATCAGAGACACTTCCATATTTTAAAAACTATTAACTGATATAATATAAGCAGACTGAATTATACTCTCCTTACTCAGAAGACATTATTTTTCTAATTGTATGGATCAGCACCTGAAGAAACACATAAATGAAAACAAAATGAAAAAACATATTTCTCAGTTTGAGAAGGAAAACAAAATGGAACATTTTATAAACAAACAAACAAACAAACAAACAATGTTTTCTATATTCATAGCTGCACTCCACCTTAGCAACTTTGCCAAAGCCACCTTCAGTATTATCTCCAGGACCAACAGTTCTGACTTCTGGAAAGAGAAGGTATTCCACAGGTTTCCTTATAAAGAATTCACTGACCACCTTGTAAAGATCCATTATGCAGGTGACCCAGTTCTGATGGTGACTAACACATAGTGTTTCCACACAAGAAAAATCAAGCTAAGTAAACCTCAAATTATGATTATAAGCTACTGTTTCAAATTCATAAAAGATATTGAAGATGATAAAACAAATCTTAAATAGACCATTTGAAAATTGATTTCTTTACTTGTATTAGAGTTCTCTGGAGAAACAGAAATGATAGGATATCTATATGTAGGTATAAAGATATAGATATACAGAGAGAAATTTATTAGGAGAGACTGCTCATGGGATTATGGAGGCTGAGAAGTCCCATGATCCGTCATTTGCAAGGTGGAGGTCCAGGAAAGCTCGTGGTGTAGTTCTAGTCCAAACCCCGTAGGCCTGAGAACCATGAGGGTCAATGGTCTAAGTCCTACTATGAATCTGAAGGCCCAGGAATCAGGCTGATGTCCAAGAGCAGAAGAATGATGTCCCAGCTCAAGCAGAGAACAAATTTACCCTTCCTTCACCCTTTTGTTCTCAACAAATTGGAAGATGCCCACCCAGATTGGTGAAGGTAATCTTCCTTATTCAGTCTACCAATTCAAATGTTAATCTCTTCTGGAAAAAAATTCCACAGATGCACCCTGAAATAATGTTTGCCAGCTATCTGGGATCCTTTAGCTAGTCAAGTTGACACATAAAATTAACGATCACACTTGGGAAGGAATTTGCAAATATCAAACTTACTTGAGAATAGAACAGGAAAATTATATTTAGACTTATTGAGACCTTGTTTCATCTTATTTAATAAGCTAGTTAAAGCTCTTTGTTTAGATTCATTTACTTTATCAACTCATAGAAAGGCCTTTCACAGCATAGCATTTGTATAAAAAAGCTATTTATATAGGGTAAAAATTCTTTCATGTGCAGGATTTTTATGTTTTAGTTATTTCTTTTCTAATCAAAGCAGGACAAAGGTAGAGTTATTTCAATTCCACATCTGTTTTTGCCATAGCAAGTGAGAGATAATATTTTTAAAATGCCACTCTCCTAATCACTTGCTCTCCCAATGGACCATCCTTGTGTGTTAAGATCAACATTCACAGGAGTATAAAGGCAGTAGTTAAAATCAGAGCACAGACAAACTATAAGGAGAAAGATGAGGACTGAACCTTTGGGATTCCTCACAAAAGTTCATAGGAGAAGTAAGAGTTCAAAGTCAGTTGGCTCATAAAAAGATCAACCAGCCCAGTGTGTCTATTTTAACTAATAGACACACTAGTGCCTGCCAGGCATTCAAAATTCTAGTTTAATTTTTTTTCTTATATAAGAATATTCTTTATATTTTACAAGAATGTAAAAAGTGAATATATACGGTAGTTTTTTTATGCTGATTTTATGGAAAGCATAATATTCTTTCATTGAATAACTGTTAGAGATAGGATATAGGGATGAACCTTTGGTTTGACTCAGTGTGAGGGGAACCTAAAAAACCCCAGGAATTTATTTATAAAAAATTGTGTATTTATTCTTACATGTTTAAACTTTAGTCACCTTTAAGTACTCTCTATTTAATGCAATGCATCTATCGAGTCCTTTTTCCACTGCTCAAAACAGTTTTGGGGCTCGTTGATTTTGATGCCTTTTAGTGCTCTGCTGTTTTTGGTTTTACCCCTTCCACATCAGCAAAATGTTTCCCTTTGAGAATATTTTTCACCCAGAGAAACAAACAAACAAAAATGTTCGCTGGGGTGAGATCAGGTAAATAGGGAAGGTGGGGTATGGGGATCATGCCGTTTTTGGTGTGGGCAGGTGCATTGTCATGCCCATGTTGTTCCTGTACATCACTTATTATGAAATGGGCAAATGCATTGAAAAATATCCCCCCAAAATTCACTGAAGCCAAACTCAACTCTCACAATAGTGACAGCTGGTTCACTGATGCAGATGGGTGCCTAGAACGCTCACCAGAAGGGGGAGCCTATACTACAAGGGGCCCAACCTCCAGAAGATCATTCCAGTATTTGGGGGGATTGTCCCCCTCTAGCATATCACTTCTGATTTTTATGCTTTTTTTTTCCCTTATCACTTATTCATCTCATAGAAGTTCTGAGAAGGTAAATGAATATCACAAATATGCAAATTACTTTGCTTTCACTGTGTGATTGTAATCATGTAAGTTTGAAAGAATTAATACTTGATTACTGCTCTTCCATCTCTAATACTCTGTTAAGTAACACCATTTGATTTTCCTCTTTTGATCAGAGAGAACCCATTACACCTTCAGGACTTTTACAAATCATGACTCACCAAGTTTTAAAAATTAATTTTTGTTTGTTACTTCTCTTTTTATAAACAAGGCTTCCTATATAATTCTCAAAATTTTTAGTCATTTCTTGGTGTCCACTTAGAAAGAAGCACATTCTTTTGAGCATTTATATAGTAACGAACTCTTTGTATTTAGGTGACATCTCTGAACCATAAATATTTCCGCACACACTTGGAAGACAGCCTTTCCTTGGGCCGACCCCTCCTCATTGAAGACATTCGTGAAGAACTGGATCCAGCGCTGGATAATGTGTTAGAAAAGAATTTCATTAAATCAGGCACCAGTTTCAAGGTGAGGTTTATAAAATAAAAAAGAAAAGAAGGAAAGAAAAAAATGGAAAAAAGAACAATGGTGACATCTACTTATTTTTTTGAGCATAGCAATAAAGGTAGTTTCTTTCAGGTAGTAGGATTTGGTAAATACTGGGAAAAAACTTTCCAAACTCATATTCAGTGTTTTCTTTAAAAATATATAGTATACAAAAAAAGCATATCTTATCTTGGTAAGAGTTGCCATTTGGTTGAAACTAAATAATATTAAGGAAAAACAATATCTAGTTATAATAAGATATTTGTGTTACACACTAATATATACTGTCCAGAAAAAAATCCAGCCATAAATGCCTCTGTTTTTTATATTCTATGGCTGCACGTTGTCTGGACAGCCCTTGTATTTTAGCAATTCTGAGAAAACTGGTTTTGCAAACCATATATATACAACTTTACAATAAAACCTATATTTTCTCACTGTAGAAACTGACATTTTAATAAAGTCTATGGACATTGATTTATTCATTTCTCTCTTTATTGACTTTTAATCTAACTCATAGACTTTGCTGGAAGCTATAGAATACTGTTTCTAATTGTTGGTTATAACGTTTTCAGTATGTGTTGTTTTTTTTTAGTTGGTGTTGTTGTCTACTTTTAGACTTTTCTGGTTTAATTTTTGATGAATGGCAGCATTTCTAATTGAATTTCTTCACTTTGGACAACTTAATTTTATGAATATCAAAATCAGTGAATAAGTAAAGAATGCAAATTTTCTCATTAAACAAAGATAGATTTATTTAGAAAAAATATTCTTTATCACGTGAATTCTTTTATAGGCCATATTTAATATGGCAAAGGAGATTGTAGAATCGCCAATTCTAATGGTCATTTAAAAGACCTTATACCTTCTCTGCAATGTGAAGGCATGATGCCTGAGACTGTGGTAGTCCCGTAGCAATATGGTTTTCAATCACATGCAGGATTAAGATTAATTAAAAATTTAAGTCACTTAAAAATGTTATAATCTCCACCTGAATTTTAGATAGCAAAACCTGTTGTTTTTCAATATGCTGCAGGTTGTAGTATTTAAGATAAATGTTATCTTTCTGAAAAAATATATTGGCACATTTTTCTTTGAAAATTTCATTAACTCTTTCTATTTTCAAGTATACTTCAGGTATGACTGAAATGCAAAAAGAAATAACACTTACTATAAGCATGATACATTTCTATATTAGGAAATAATTTTCTCAAGTGAAAAAAAAAAAACCAGTCAAATCTTTGAGTTTTTTTTTATTCAACATTTATTTTGAATAAATTTTTTACTTAATTTGCTTTGTGTCATGGCTAAAAACATTTTTCAAACAGGACCAGAAATCTAAATTATTCTAAAGGAATAGGCTTTATTATTTAAAGTAATTAAAATTTTACAACTTTTCTTTGTGATTCATCTAAGTTTCACAGAAGTGATCTTTGGTAGATTCTTTCCTAAACTGAACTTATATGCCTTGTATTATCCTTTATGTTTTTTTTGTTTTTGTTTTGAAACTTTCTATTTAAATGTAGGTAAAAATTGGTGATAAGGAATGTGATATCATGGATACATTTAAACTTTATATTACTACAAAGTTACCAAACCCCGCCTTTACCCCTGAGATCAATGCTAAAACATCAGTCATTGATTTTACTGTTACGATGAAAGGACTTGAGAATCAGTTACTAAGGAGAGTAATTCTAACAGAGAAACAGGTAATATATCTCTCAAGTTAAAGAACTTATAATAAATGCTTAAAATTATTGAGAAATTAAGTATATGAAAAAGAAAAAAAATCCTGTTTACCTTTGTTAACATAAATATTTATTTTACAGTCTCAAGTCCTATCAAGAAATCATGGGGATGCCGGGATGGCTCAGCAGGTTGAGCACTCGCTTTGCAGCCCCGGGGTCCAAGGATCAAATCCTGGCCCCGGCCCGTGTGGACCCATATGCTGAACTGGGGTGTGTCCCCAGTTCAGTTCTTGCCAGGGCCCATGTGGGAGGTCCCAGGCCCTGCTCTTGCACTCTACAGCCCTGTGCCCACCTGTAGAGTGAAACTATATCGAAAACTAATGACATACAACTATGGAGACTGTTCTGGGCCCTCCTCCTTTTCTCTCACTCTCTCTTTCTAAAAATAAATAAATAAATAAGTACAAATAAATTTTAAAAAATAAAAAAAGAAATCATGTTAACAAACTCACCTCTCCTCCAACTTCATACACATACACACACACACACACACACACACACACCTCACTCTTGCACTTCCTACTTCTGTCTTAAAACCTTTGAGTATGTTGACTTTAATATCTATAGTCCTGTGGAAAAATTCAATAACATAACGATCCTGGAAAAAAAAATTCCTCTGAACGAGGACTGTTGCCACTATAGTAGTTTCAACTACTACAGTCTAAGACTCTAATATATAGGGAGCTATACTTTTATTTTAATAAAATTTATTTTATTTTAATGAAATTTGTACTAAAGCAGAGAAATTATTTGACAAGATTAAACTAATTTTAGAATAAAGCTCAGAAAGTAGTAAATGTTAGGCATAAAATATAATGTTATATATTTGCATAAATAGAATATATTTGCATAAAATCCGACAGTGTTTCTATTTGCTTAAATATAATTAATTTTAGTAGTAAGGGTTCAAGGAAAAGGCAAGGTTGGATATACATGTAATAACACCAGAGGGGCATAAAATGGGAGAGTGAGAAAAGACTGGGCAAGGAAAGGAGGAAAAGCTGAAGACATGAATAGAGGACCACGAACACAGAGAAAGACTTTCAGAAAATGAAAGAGAAATGAGACACCAAAGAAGCAGAGAGACTCAGTAAAATGAGAAGAAAAGCCCCACCTCACTCAGGGCCGGCCCTCGAAAAGCGGCCAGTCTGGTGGAGTGAAATGGGCACAGTCCTGCTTCCACTCCCACTAGCTATTTGATCTTAGTTGACAACAAACAATCCCAGGCCAGTGCAGTCCAGAAAGGTGACACGTTCCACCTCCACAGCCAGGCAGAAAGGACATGGGCCCTCAGTTCACTGCCTCCATCACCTCTTAGGGCCACATGGTGTCAAGTGGTGAAAGTTAGTCTTTCCTTCCTGGTCTGCTGGTGCTCTTGGTCTGTTCTGGGGTGATTCCTCCCTGGTCCAGATCCCCCACGCAGGCTGTACTAACTTCTCTAAGGCAGGCCACTCTGCTGCCAAGGTAGGCTACACTCCGTGTCCCCAGACCACCTCACACTTTTTTTTTCTAAGCCTTAGCTGCTGCTTCAAGGGTTGCGCTAAAATGCTCATACCAACCTTTGCTGGAAAAAGCAAAATGTACGCTTAATCTGCAGGAGGACGTCCTGATTATCATATTTAACTCTCCTAACAATCCTGCTCTTCCACCTCCATTTTAAAGATGAATAAATGAAGCCTAGAGAGAAAAGAATCTTAATTTCCAAGAGCACATGGACTTCCCTCCTTGCTAAACTGCCTAGATAAACTTTACAGGTCATGCTGTAAAACTCACAAGCGTCCACTGTATCATGATGCCTGTTTCTCTGTATCATACCGAAGAGGAAGCTAATGTGATTTTATTTTGTGCACATATTCCTATACTGCCTCCCAGGGATGACTGTTTTTTGCAAACAGTTCATTAGCTATTCCCCTGCAAATAGTCATGACCTTCATCACCACCCCATCAAATACTGCAAACCTGATAGGACAATGGCAGTAGACACTGGTCTTGGGGAACAGGGGTATTTGGACTGTTTCTGCCAGTAACTAGCTGTGCATGTTATTTGGGGTTAATGTTTTTTGGTCCTCAGTTTCCTAAAGGTATAATAAAGTTGTTAAACTAAATTCAGCTCACTTCAATTTAACAAATATTTATTTATTGGGTTGAGTTCATTCTCTGAAAGGCCTCAAAGGCTGTCAAGAGTACAAAAATGAATAGGAAAAGTTCCTGCCCTCTAGATGCACATAATCTAATCAGAGGGACAGAATCTACACACAGATTGTGATGCAAGTCATAACAGATACACACATGAAGGCTGTGTGGTGGCTTTTGACTGATTAATTGGTTTAGGAAGACTTTCTGAAAGTGGTGGAAATTCTGAAGCATTTTTCAAGAAACTTTCTCAACTAAGTGCTTTAAAAACACCAGCCTTATGGACACACTCAATAGTTTGGTAGTTACCTGAGGGAAGGGGAGGAGGGGGGAGGGAGAGTTTTGAGGGGGAGGTGAGTGTGGACACCGGATATATGGTGATGGAAGGAGAGCTGATTCTGGGTGGTGAGCACATAATGCGAAGCATAGGTGATGTGATGTGGACTTGTACATCCGGAAACTAATTGTTACCAATCAATGTCACCCCAATAAATTTAACAATAAAAAAAACCCAAAACCTTTTAACATAATTATAAGTACAATATATGATTCTGTATAAGATCAGAAAAATATATGCTGTAAACAATGCTATTGAGACAATTTCAACTTACTCTATAATTAGCAACTGTACTATATCCATGTTAAATTTCCTGAGTTTGAAAACTGCACTATGGTTGTATAAGAGAATGCCTTGGTTCTTAGGAGATTTGCTGAAGTTTTAGGGATAAGACATCATGACATCTGCAAATGGTTTAGCAACAACAATGATAACAATAATGGTATTATATATATGAATATATAGAGAGTGATAAAGCAAAATGTTACTTGGTGAATCTAGATAATGAAGATATGAGAGTTTATTGTACCAGCCTTGCAAATTTTCTGAAAGTTTAAAATTTTTTCAAACTGTAATTTAAAAATACATGATTTATGTAGGAAAAAATACCCCCCAAACATCCCATTTTGCCCTGGTGGTGTAATAGAAGGAGCTGCAAAACAATGGAAAATGGATCTGTACTGGCGAGTGGCTAGGCCCCACCAGCTACCTGGAGTACCTGTAGGGATGCCCAAGCGAAGAGGTCACGTAGCCTCGTGGTTCCTTGATATTGACTAATACCGTTTTGCTTTTATCACTTCCGACTGTAAATAAAGTTATCGTTTCTCCTAGAGGCAGTGTGAGAACAGAGCCAAGTGAATGGGCACTGATTTAAATAAACTGAGAGCTAGGAACAGAGCTGGGACTAACTGGACAAAATCATTTCAGCAGGGTTATGTCATACATGACAGTGTAAGTGCTGTGGAACCTTACTGTTAATGGGCATAATTTTAGAAATCTGTCCAGAGAAACAAAGATGCAGAAAGGTAGATTTGACTAATGATAGTAATTTCTTCTATCATACAAAAGACACTTTGGTTTAAACTTTTACAATTTGATAATAAACTAGTAAATTGAATTTGCCCTAATAACTGCTAATTAAAGTTATGATGTTATCTTTTGTTTCTTAATAACAGGAGTTAGAGTCTGAGAGGGTTAAGCTTTTGGAGGATGTGACTTTTAATAAGCGGAAGATGAAAGAACTTGAAGATAACCTCCTCTACAAATTAAGTGCTACAAAAGGTATTGTGCTATTAAGAAGTAATCAAGTAATAGGTTCTGAATAAGGATTTCTTATACCTTCTTTTCAATGCCCTCATGATTGTGGATGTCAGGAAATAGTTTTCAATGTAAAAACAAGTGAGGCAATTTCCATCTAGACATTAAGAAGGCATGGCACAGAATCTGATGTTTGAATTAGCAAACGGAGTTTGAGCATTTGAGAATAACACAGTTTTCTTGATATAATTGCTCTCTCCTGAGAAAAATAAGGACTCCCAACAGAGGTAGGTAACATATAATAGGCTAATTTGCTTGCCAAAAGGAAACTAATGTGCTCAATGAATTTTTAAATTTTAGATTGACTCTTTCAATTGGCATTGAAATGCAATTACCACAGTGGGTTATGATGTGTGTAATCTCTGTCCAAGGCATTTGAGCACCCAAGGCCCAGCTGACCCTTGGTCTGACTTGCCCTCCCACTTAGAAGTCACCACACCCTGGTTTGGGGATGTACTCTCTGAATACTTAAAAATATTCTACCCAAAGGAACAAAAAAAACAACAAACACTATATTGCCCTGTAGTTAAATTGCAGCAAACTCAATTCTACCACTTACTAGCATTTTCATAATGAATGCTTTCCACCAGCACTTAATCCTTGGTTAAAGAAACTAAAATCCTAACCTCCTTGAAGTACATTATGCACTACTCTCACAGAAGTTCTAGCACTACTTTCAAGATGACCTTGGGGAAAAGTTCTTTTTTCCTGCCTGGATTGCACTACTTGTGCTGGTGAAGTTCTCTGTCTCTTGGTCCAGTGACTTCTCCCACCATTTGGATACCTCCGGGTATTCTAAATATTAGCAAAGAGCTGAGGGCTCGTCACGGATCCAGCCAAGGGTGTGCTGGGTCAAGGTTTCTTTCCTGTGAGGTTAATCACATTGTAGACTTCCATAATAGACCTAGCAGGCCCATAAGAGTAACTCAGCCACTTACTGTAGCACCCACCTGCCACCCAGAATTCTAGGACAGACCAGGACAACTGCTAGTTGCAGATATTGTGACCATTAGCTCAGCATGTCCAAAGTGCCTTTCCTTGTTTTAAAATTGAAGTTAGTGTCATAGATGCATTATTTCTATTAAAAACAACAATGAAGGGTGAACCTAAAAAGATTACGTAGCATTTTATTCCTGGTGAGACACTTCCACTTGCCCCCAATTTACTCTTGTTGGAGACATAGAGGCACCGGAGTTCTCCGTGGCAGAGACTGGTGTAGCAAAGCGGGAGTAGAGTGTACCATTCGAGTGCAAGTTAGGGTGGATCATCTGGACCAGCTCACACTGTGAGACAAGCTGGTGGACAAGCGCATGACACTTTGAGAGGAACCATAGAGTGCTGCGAATGGAGGTGAAAGCCGTGTTACATAAGACACAACTGAAACCACAGGGAGTGGACGGAGACGCGATTTTGTCTTCAGACATCTGAAGGCCAGACACATGGACTGTCTTGCGAAAGCCCTTTTGCAGATTTCCGGGCAGAGTTGCAGGTGAGTCTTGGCAGGAGCATTTAGAAGAATTTAGGCCTCAGATAGCAGTTGGACTTAGAAGCCTTTTGGTGCCTTAAGATTCTGCCCTCTACTCCCCGGGGCTTTGAAGAAGTGGAGTTGAAACTTAACGCGATGGTTTCAGAAGGGATGCACCTCGCTTTGGGGCTTGCTCATCTTGTGCTCTGCAGTCTTCCTGTCCGGTTTTTAGGTTCCTTGGTAGATGATGAGTCGCTCATCGGTGTTCTCCGAACCACCAAGCTGACAGCCGCTGAAGTCAGCGAAAAGCTACACGTGGCCGCTGAAACGGAAATCAAGATCAACACGGCCCAGGAGGAGTTCCGGCCGGCGGCCACCCGCGGCAGCATCCTCTACTTTCTCATCACGGAGATGAGCATGGTCAACGTCATGTACCAGACGTCACTGGCCCAGTTCTTGAAGTTGTTCGACCAGTCCATGGCCAGGTGGGGCCTCGCTCCCTTCCCTCTAGAGCGGCCCCTTGCAGCTCGTGTTTGTATTCCTACGCTCTCAGAAAAGGCTTTCACTTCCTTGATTTTTAAAATGTATTGCAGATCTGAAAAGTCTCCACTACCGCAGAAGAGAATTACAAACATTATTGAGTACCTGACATACGAAGTTTTTACGTACTCTGTCAGAGGCTTGTATGAAAACCACAAATTCCTCTTTGTGCTGCTCATGACCTTGAAGATCGATCTTCAGAGAGGAACCGTGAAGCACCGAGAGTTTCAGGCTCTCATTAAAGGTGAAGGGTTTGGAACATGGATGTGATATGGAGAGGATCCTGCTTTTGATGTGCTCTTTGATGCACTGTGGAGTCACTTTCATAATGCAGTAGAGCAATTATGTTCTAATGGAAGTGAAGTCCTCCATACCTGTATCTGATTTCCATTTTACTCTGGTGACTCAAGATACCTTATTTCAGGTCTGTGTTAACTCTGTGAAGTTTAGTGCTATCATTAAAGGAAGTTTGGTCATGGTTGCCCATGATTAGGAGATCTGACGCCAAAGGGAAGGAAAATGATGCTGGCGATGAGCTTTCCATTGCAAGAGAGCAAAGTGACTTTTAAGACTATGAAAAAAGGCACACTTGTATTTCACATTTGAAGTTAATCCTATTCGTTGCTTATCTCCATGTTAAAAATATAATTAAGAAGACAAATGCATTTTCATTCAATTCAGTTAAACAAGTATTTATTGAGCACATTCTCTGCAAACCCATCATGCTAGTGTTTGGGATACAAGGATACCTCAGACATTGATTTAAAAGAAATAACAGCCTCATAAAGGGGATAAAGGTAGTTTAAAACAATAACTGCAAAATGAGGCAGAATAAACTCAGTGTTATAAGAGAGCTAAAAACAAAGCATTACGTCTGAAAGAAGGGAGAGATTATGTGTGGTTGGTGAGGTCAGTGCAGCTTCTTGGAAAATATGCCTGTGTGCGTTACACTATAGATTTTTCTCCTTATTTGATACCTGAGGAAAATCTTTCAATCCTTATGTTTTGTTTTGCTCTTTGTATATAGTTTAATAAATCATTTTCTGGCTGTCCCTTCACCCAAAAGAAGAAAGTGGCATTTGAAATGGGCCCTGAAGGATAGGTAGAAATGAAGGAAACAGCCCACACTGAGACAACGCAGCATGAGAAAAGAAATGAGTGGAGTGTGTAAACGTGAGCCATGATTCCCAGAGCAGTGATTTTCTGGACCTGGTAAGAAACAGTGAGCTGTGTAAGGTGGTGGTGTGGTCGTTTAGGAATCTTTCATTGCCCTTTAGGAAGATTACTTTGGTAGACAGGTATAGGATTAGAGAAAAGAGGATAAAGAGGGTCTAGTCCTTCGCCAAGCACAGGGGTCCCACTCCCAGCCCAGGGCAAAGACAGTGGGAATAGAAAGGAAGAAACAGACACGAGGGATCAAAGAAGTATAGTGATGCCTTGGAATTCGAACTTAATCGGTCCCAGAACCCTGTTTGAGTTCCAAACCATTCGAGTTCCAAGACAAGTGGGCGTTCAGATAAAGCTACGGGCTGTACAGTTGAGTCATCCCATGCAAACAATGTGTTGGCATTTGGATTCCAAAGTAGCATTTGGATTTTAAATGCTGCTTTGGAAATTTGCTTGATTGTTTTGTTCGGATTCCAAGTTGTCCGAGTTTTGGGGTGTTTGGATTTCAGGTATCACTGTAAAATGGACTGGAGTTAAGTGCTGAGAGAAGGGTCAGAAATGAACTGAAGGTTTCTGGTCTGTGCAGAGATTTCCATTGTGGTTGGTTGAGAGAGGAACTTGTTTGAGGAGTGCTGGAGGAGGGGAATAATGGATGTGATTTTGGAACCTAATTTTAGGCAGGATGGGTTAGGTTTTGTGGCCATAAAAACAATACTAGGGGAAGCCGGATAGCTCAGTGGGTTAAGTGCTCACTTTGCAGCGCAGGGGACCGAGGATCGAATCCCGGCCCTGGCCCGTGCGGACCCATATGCTGAACTGGTAGCTCCCCCAGTTCAGTTCTCTCTCTGTATCTCTCTCTCTCTCTCATCAAAAATAAATAAATAAATAAATAAATAATATATTTAAAAAAAAACCCCACAATACTAACATTTCAGTGGCTTAACACAGTTCACTCTCTGTCCAACATGCTTTTCATGCTCACCCAGGAATCCAAATTGCTTCCATCATTACTATGGCAGAGGGGTGGGATGCGACAAATTGAATGCTGGTGCTTAAGGTTATCCCATGAGTGACACATGCCACTTACACCACATTGCGTTAGCCAAAGCAAGACATGTGGCCACATCTAACTTCAAAGAGAGAAGAGAAGTGCAATTCTCTCGTGCGCTTTGATGAAGGGGAACCTGAATGTTTTGAACAGCTCTGGTGACTGCAGACATGATAGTTGGAAAGGACAGGGCAGACAATTTAGAAGCCAGACAGTTGCAAAGATAGGACATAGAAATGACAGCCAAAGCCATGGGAACAGAGCTCATCTAGGAACAAAATGTAGAGTATTTCCAAGTTCATAGTACAAGGTGATAGGACGTGACACACGCTTATCCTCATCATCCATTTTATAGTAAGCAGGCAGGAACCTGTATCTTCTTCCTACTCTGTCATTCTTACTTGACTTCTTCGTTTCTGTTTTGGAAACTTGGGAAACAGTTTTGCATAATCACTGAAATTTCTTTGACTATTTCTGGTAGTTCAAAGGAAATTGGAATGTTGTACAGTTCATATTTTTTCCTCAGGTCTAATACATTTGGAGAAGTTGGTGTCTTAAAGTGTATGTAGGAGTAAGACAGTGTGGCACAGTGAAGTGTGCACAGGACTAGGAGACAGGGAAGGGACCTGCTACTTCCAGGTACAAGAGGCTGTGTGGGCCCAGGGGGAGTGATAATACCACCTGGGAGAGATGGGCAGGCTGTATAGTGGAGGGTCCAGACATATGGCTTGTGGTCTCTGTGATGTTTAAATAAAATGAGCCTCAATTTACCAAATCTAGAAGCTACTTTGACTCACTTCAGTCACCTTGAAGCTCTCGCTCGGACTTGGGGCCACATCCTCTGTGTTTGAGGCCCTGGGCAGTATGCAGAGCACTGAAGCACAGGGTAATCTAGACAGCAGAGGGAGCAAACTGGGCCTCACAACTTAGGACAGCCTCCTATCTGTGGGATTACGTGGGATGGGAAGTGCACTTTTGGATCTTTCCTTGTCGGTGAGCTGGCGTTGCTTCCTCCATCCCATCTGCCCATATGATGCCTGGGAAGGAGACAGATCTGACATAGAAAGAAGTGGTGCACAGTGGGTCATGGGAAGGACAAGGAAGTCAGATGGGAAGAAGGTCAGATGCAAAGGTCCGTGTCTCTTCCCTGTCTCCTGGGGCAGGTGGGTAGAGGGGGGTGTTCAAGAAACACCCAGAGAGAGGATTCCCTGCATTCTGCCCAGAGCCACGTGCAACATGGAAGCGGCATTACAGCATTGGTGGAGGAATTGGCTAGATCAAGCTTGTCCAACCCACAGCCTGCGGACCACACACAGCCCAGGACGGCTTTGAACACAGCCCAACACAAATTTATAAACTTTCTTCAAACATTATGAGATTCTTTTTTTAGCTCATCAGCTGCCCTTAGTGTTAGCGTATTTTATGTGTGGCCCAAGACAGTTCTTCTTCCAGTGTGGCCCAGGGAAGCCAAAAGGTTGGGCACCCCTGGGCTAGACTGGTGAGCCTGAGGTTTGGCAAGCAGGAATGTGAACATGGAAATGCTGAGAGGGTGGGTGCATAGCAGAGGCCTGGGGTTCAGACCAAGAAGCTGCAAAGGGGTCATTATAACTGGAGACAAAAGACTGATCTCTGTGGACAACAGCCTCATGTTCCTATAGGCCAGAGACGATTTGTTCAGGGAATACGTACAGTACAGGGATTCCAGCCTGTGACTGAGACTAGTGGGGACTGGAGGCATCTTCCTCCTCAGGACACAACCCCATGCCACCCCACCTGTCCCCACCCAGCAAACCCAGCCAAACCAGAGCTCTTACCTGAAAGAGACTGGATTCTCTGAGACAATGTAAATCCAAGGAGACTGAGAAACACAGCAACATGGTGGGGAAGGAATTTGTGAGGAGTATTAGATTTTGCACAGAAAAATAAAGAAGGTGGCCCATCTGGGTTGTGAGAGCACATCTGGGACCCCATTTCATAAAACAGGAGATTCAGGGAGAGCCTGACTGTGCAAGGCCAGGAGAGCCAATGAGAGGAATTTGGATTTAGTTTAGTTTGCAATAGGGAGCCATCAAATGCTTTATGATCAGCGAAGTAGCATGAACATATCAGAGCTTTAAGAAGATTAATTTGGGATTGTATGATAGGTTGATTGACAGAAGTATCATCAACTCATCAGTAAAACTGTTTTTTTTAAACAACCTCAAACTGGTTTATTGTACAGTTTATATTAGTTTTGAACTGGCTTACATTTTGACCAATTATTCTTTAAAGGATGGTATGATTTGGTTTTTAATGTGTTTTTTTTTAATTAGCAAATATGGTCCTTAGATCATTGATTTTTATGAAAATTATTTTGAACTTAGTGCTTAGAGGGGGGAAGAAAAAAGACTTATTTATCATAGGAGAAATATTTGATTTCCCAAGAGTCACTGTCCCTTTATATCAATTTATCCTTGTTTTCTACAGTACTTGGAAGGTGTCCTTGACTTTCTGTGTCATTTGAAAACTAAAATAGATGCCATGAGCAATCATGCATTATAGAGTAATTGATATACCTGTTTCCTCTGATTGGTTATTTCAGAAAGGTATCATCTCTCTTTTGTTGTAAATCATGGACAAAGGTTTGTGCTCTTGCTTTCTAGGTTGGATTGGGTCTGAGCCTTCCAGAACAGAGAGAGAGTTAATGTCAAAACCATAGGAGAAGCCCGGATAGAGCAGAGAGAGAGTTAATGTTAAAACTACAGGGGAAGCCCAGATGGTTTAGTTGGTTTAGTGCTTGCTTTGCAGCCCTGGGGACTGAGGATCAAATCTTGGCCCTGGGCGGTTGGGACGCATATGGTGAACTGGGGTGTGCTTCCCATGAGGGAGGCACCCAGTTCAGTTCCTGCTTCCCGGATCGGCCTCTTGTTCAAGGGGATGTGCCTCCCATGCAGGAGGCCCCCAGCCCAGTTCCTGCCCGCCCCCGGCCCCCTGTGTGGAATGAAACCATGTAGAAAACTGATGACATCTTTGGAGACTGCTCTGGGCCCTCCCCCTTCTCTCTGTCCCTCTCTGTCTCTGTCAAAAACAATAAAATAAATCTTTTTTTAAAATCACAGTAAATGATTTACTATGGACCAAGACTATCTTAAGCTTTCTACATGCAATAATTTATTTAACCTTCACAGCAACTAATCTGGTATATTCTATGATTGCACCCATGTGACAGAAGAAGAAACAGAGAAATCGAGCTCTTTGTCCAAGTTTATGCAGCTAGCAGGCATCAGAACCAGGGTATTTGGGGCAGGGGGATAGGATGGGCTATAATTGTTCTGGGTTTGTTTAGGTGCGCAACAAGTTGGCAAGCACTGATGTAGCTTAAATGTCCTCTCCTGATGTCTTTGAAGCTTATGGTCACATGAGAACATGGTTTTGGACACAGCCACGAAGAAAAGAGACAACTTTGTCTCTATATTAGAGAAGCAGATTCTCTTAAGTCTGCAGTGACTCTAGTGGTCGCTTCTGCAGCAGAAACAGTGCAGAGTAAGGCTTTCTCTTTCACCAGGTGGTGGTGAGAGGAACTAGGCCACATTGGAAGAAGACTTGTCTTGGGCCACACATAAAATATACTAACACTAAGGACAGCTGATGAGCTAAAAAAAAAAGTCACAAAGGAATCTCATAATGTTTTAAGAATTTGGGAAGCCGGGATGGCTTAGCAGATTAAGCACTTGCTTTGCAGACCCGCGGTCTGAGGATCAAGTCCCGGCCCTGGCCCGTGCCGACCCATATGCTGAACTGGGGTGCACTTCCCATGTAGCAGGCCCCCAGTTTGGTTCTTGCCAGGGCAGTCTTCCCATGTGGGAGGCCCCCTGTTCAGCCCCCAGCTTGAGGGGGCGTGCTTCCCAATTAGGAGGTCCTCGGCCTGGTTCCTGCCCTGCATGTCCCCCCCCCCCCACACACACACATCTGTGTGAAATGAAACCATATTGAAAACTGATGATGTACAACTGTGGAGATGGCTCTGGGCTCTCCCCTTTCTCTCTGTCTCTCTCTCTCTGTCAAAAACAATAAAAATAAATCTAAAAAAAAAAAAAGAATTTCTGTTGGGCCTCATTCAACCTGGGCCGCAAATTGGACATGCCTATGGTTCTATGTTCTAAAGGTGTGGCACTCAGAATCACTGATCCCACTGGTGGAGCAAAGGGATTTGGATGATAGAGGAGTCCTAGAGCTCATTCACCGCCAGTGGGGGGAGCAGAGCCCTGGAGTTCCCTCCACCCCTTGTTTTGCCCAATGGTTGATATATGAAGTGCAGGGATTCAGTGAGTTCTCTGGGAAGATTATAGGATTTAAAAGTTCCAGAATCATTAAGAAGTACAAATTGGTAGTTGCAAAATAGCCATGGGAATGTAAAGCAAAGCATAGGGAATACAGTCAGTAATATGGTAATAATTATACTTAGTGCCAGGTGGGTACTAGACTTGTCAGAAGAAACATGTCTTAAATTATATAAATATCTAACCACTATGCTGCATACCTGAAACTAATACAAAATAATACTGAATGTCAACTGTAATTGAAAAATTTTTAAGGGAAGGAAAAGGTGAAGGGGGAATAAGAGGTCCAAATTTCCAGATATAAAATGAACTTAAATCATGGGGATGTAATGCACAGGGGATATATAGTCAGTGCTGTGATAGTGTGGTACAGAGTCAGGTGATTGCTGGACTAATCATGGTGATCACTTCTTTAGGTATATAAATGTTGAGTAACTATGGTGTGTACCTGAAACGAATATAGTATTGTGTATGTTAGCTATATTTTAATAAAATCTTTTAAAAATCAGAAAAGTTCCAGATTCACTGTTTTGCATACATCTGAATTAAAAAACAGAGCTGGAATTATTTTGATAAAACATTACTAAAGACATGCAATAGAGGAATTTTGAAACTGCAAATATAGCTGTGTGTCTTGGTGGAAGGTTGTCACATTGGATATGCTCATTTGACTTGTGGTTTGTTTCAAAATATGATCCAACACTGTAACTCCTGTCCTGCACTAGGCTCTGTGAGAGCAGGAGCCTTGTTTGGTTTTCTTTGCTTTTGTAGCACCTGGAATATACCAGATACATAGAGGGTGCTCAATAAATACTTTTTTCAATAAATTACTAAATCAATGATTTGAACATTAGTTGCCCCCTTAAAAGCCCACAGCTGTGTTATATTAATCTATTCATCTACCTATCTTTTTGACCTGGTGCCACATAGTATTGACTGTCAAACTTCTGGAGGAGTGGTGACTGACAAGTGATTTTTAAAACCACACTCAGAAAAGTCAAATGTATTGACTGATATCAAAATTACACATTTTAGCTTGTTAAAAAAACAATAAAAAGGCAAACAACCACAAGTACCTGAGAACAATTCTTTGTAGGGGAAAAAATGACAAGGAATTGCCACCTATATTTTATAAGATGGTATAAATCAGTAAATAAAACACTCAGCCAGACCAGAAGGAAATGTACCCAAAAAAGATGACCACATTTTCTGTAATGTGATGACTATTTTTCCATTTCCCCATGTTTTTGGTAACATGGTTATCTTGTTCTTATTACTTGGAAAATAAATTTCTAAGAATGAAGTGCCAGCTGACCTGGTTCCCACTGACATCTTGCCCCAGGGGGAGCAGCTCTGGATCTGAAAGCCTGCCCTCCCAAACCATTTCGCTGGATCCTCGATATGACCTGGCTGAATCTCGTGGAGCTGAGCAAACTTCCGCAATTTGCAGAAATTATGAACCAGGTAATAAAGGGCTGGAAAAAGGTACAGATCTGTACACCCAAACCCATTCGGAACATTTTAATTGGGACTTCCTGGTGACAAGTTTTTCATCCAAAGAAGCCAACACAATAGTGTAGCTTAAAGGCTCAGTGGCTCTCTGGGAAGATTTTAGACAGATATCACAAGGAGCCTTTTCACAGGTGCAGGCTGCTGTCTTTTCCTTCTGCGTGGGAGGCATGGGTCATTTATAAGCCTGCTTGAATTGCTGTCAGAATCAGAACTAGTGGGTGGACCCTTTTATTATAGACCCAGGGTGTCCAACCTTTTGGTTCCCCTGGGCCACACTGGAAGAAGAATTGTCTTGGGCCACACATAAAATACACTAACATTAGCTGATGAGCTAAAAGAAAAGTCACACACAATAAAAAATTTCATAATGTTTTAAGAAAGTTTACTAATTTGTGTTGGGCCGCATTCAGATCCATCCTGAGCTGCATGTGACCCATGGGCCACAGTTTAGACAGGCTTGCTGTAGACTATTGATGTTTTCACACTTATATTTCTGCGTATGAGTAAATCATTTGTGCACATTTGAATTTGAGGCAAATTAAGAGGTTGAGGTCCTTTTTTTTAAAAAAAATCAATTGTTTTAATGGTGAAGATATAAGATGGTAAAATATAATGGTGAAAATGGTAAAGCGGGTCCTGCTTTACCCGTTGTTTTTCTTATTTTAAAATGTGAATTTGTTATTGTGGACTAGTTGTCAGTTCAGCTCTCACTGGAAAATGTAACTCAGAATAAAGATAGCTGTTTAGTACTGTAGTCTATTGGTTACATCTGTCTGTCTCTGGTGGAGGGCCTACAATTCCACTGTCAAAGCTAATAATCATCTCTCTCTCTTTTTTTTTTTGTGGTTGCTGGCAATGGACAAATGAGGCCATAATTAGCTACATGTTGGCAGAGGCCTCATGCTATCATCATGTGATTCCCTCCCCTGGCTGCTTCCCCAGCGTAAAGTAGGGGTATCCATTTAATGCTGTCTCTGGAACACTGTGTAGACTCTACACCTATGTAGCCAAGGTTGGGTCAGAGGTAGGCTGACCAGACGTCCCATTTTAAACAGGACAGAAAACAATGATATTGTCCTCTTTCAAACAGTATGTGTGGGCAGCCTAGTCTCTCTGGGCTAAATTCAAGGTGCTGGTAGGCTGACCAGATGTGCCATTTGAAACAGGAAAGTACCACTGTTTTCTGTCCTGTTTAGAATGATACATCTGATCAGCTCAGTCAGAGTCAGTTGGACAAAGTCCTTGAATTGCGTCTGTGGTGGACAGTGATCATTGTTTTGTAGCACGACCATAGACGAGTCCCCAGGCCCAGACAAATACTTAAGGGGGAAAAGTGGCCTCAGTCTGCTGGGAGGCTGGGTAAGGGAGATCCTCATGCACCACTGGACTTACTCAAAACCCGAACCCGCTGCTGACGAGTTGTATTGCTATAGAGACGCACATTGTCATTGGCCTCTGTCAATTAGATTTTTATAGTCCGTGGTACAGAATCTGGTAGCTACTCCTGTTTACTGTGGGATAAGTACTTTGCAACAACAGTCACTGTGCAAGGGAAATATTATTGGTGCCACTTTATAGATGAGAAAACAGAGATTCGAAGAGGTTAAGTACTTGCCTGAGGCCACATGGCCCGTAAAAGGTGAGGTTGTAATTAGGCCTCATGCACTTTCCCTGACAGCAGGGGTTACTTCTCTCCAACTCCTTTTACCCTACTGCATGGGCCAGACGTGAGGGGATGGGGTGTTCTCGGGAAACTTGCTGAAGTCACTGTGTACCTGCCATCAGGTGGCCATCAGCTTGGCCCGTCAGTGGGAAGGAAAGGAGAAAGTAGAAGGAGATCACTCCCCCAGCTCAGTGGCTGTCAGGAACTGCAACAAAAATAGCCTCAAACAGCAGCTGCCCTGCCTTGTCATCTCAGGTCAAACTGATTTAACACCTGGAAGTGGTTTTGCTAACACGGAGGGTCAGTAAGAAGGGAGTGGGAAATGGAAACCGGCGACAAGTGGTTGGAAGTTATCTCATTGCCCATCACAGATGCAGCCCGCTCTGGAAGCTCTACTGTGCTGAAAATGGAAATCAGCAGGTGATGGTCAGTAAGCTGGGAATAAACACCCGCTTCATACTTCCTTCTCACTAGCCGCTATTGGGGAGGAGGCCTGCGGGGGGCGCTGTGGGCAGCAGTGCGCAGGTACCAGTTCAGTAGGGTGAGCTTCAACAGCACCCAGGTAGATTCTCTGGGCCCAGGCAACTAAGGCGAGCTGAGTTACAGAGCAGTTGTTTTATTAATTTGCACCCTGTCTATATTCTATATGATGAATTGTGTGCATGATGTAGACTTTGGGCAGTTGTTTAAGCTCTCCATGCCTCAGTAGAAAGTAGGAATAACAGAGGAAAAAGGACAGTCTTTGGGTCCAGTATCCAGTATCTGCATATCAGCTTTTGCTATAGTGCCTACCTTGCATGGCTTTTCAAACATGCTTGCAAACACTGTCCAAATGATCCATCCTGATTGTTGCTGAGAAGGAAGAACAGACTCACCAATCTATGGTTTTTGAAATTGGTTTTGACAATTTTCACGGAGCACCTTTTAATGACTCTGAGAACCCATGGGTCTCTCCGTGCTTCTAAAATAACACATGTTTGAGACCAGCTCATGGAGAGACTTCTTCCTTTCCTAGGTTGAAGGTCTCAAGGAGGAAGAAATCACTAGGAAAACAAAAAGTTTGATTTTTGTCATCTAAATTTATCAGTATTTTACATAGAGGTCAACATTTAGAGGTTTGGTTATCAGAATGGTCTATATCAGAGGTTCTCAATCAAGAGCAACTTAGTGCCACCCCCAACCCGTTGAGAGCACAGGACAATGTCTGGAGACATTTTTTTTTTTTTTAATTTATTTTTATTTTTATTACTATTATTTTTTTTTAATATTTATTTATTTATTTATTTATTTAATTTATTGTTAAATTTGATGAGGTTACATTGGTTGGTAACAATTAGACAGTTTACAGATGTACAAGTCCACCTCACATCATTCATGCATCGTATTATGTGCCCATCACTCAGTATCAGTTCCCCTTCCATCACCTTATATCTAGTGCCCACTCCCACCTCCCCCCACAACTG
>PVKE010026116.1:0-22537 GCA_004027555.1 Craseonycteris thonglongyai
TGCACTTATTTGCATTTGCCATTTTTATTTGCCTCAGGGACATTAGACTGCAGGCCTTCTTAAGCTTGAACTGTTTGTTAAAGTCTGGGGTTGGCTTTTGTGGACTGGTCTAGCCAAGAGTTGTTTTAGCCCAAATGGGCGATGGGGGTGGGGCTGGGGTGGGGTGAGACATCTGCAGAGCCCAACAACCGTTACCAAGGCCTACCCAGGCTCTGCCTCTACCTGCCAAATGGTAAACAAAGCCCCTGGGAGAACTCGGGCAAGCTGAACACCTTGGTCAAACACTAAGCAAACCACCACCAGGTGTGCTTGCAGAACAGACTCTCCATCAGCGTCCTGTCATGCAGAAAATGTTTATCCAATTTGTCAAGATAATCTTTCTTCAAATAAGCCTTGGGTCTATTCCTTGGAATAGCCTGAATATAGTCGGTATAATGTAACTCTATTTTTTTCACCCATTTTTGTTTAATCGCTGTGTCAACTTTTCGCTGGCTTTAAGCAAACTGAAAGTAATTATATCATTCTTAAGTGAGTAATCTTTTGACTGGGTTAGCTGATTCGTGAGTTACTCTAAAATTCTTCTAAACTGCAGTCTTTTTCCAAAGACATTTTCTTAGATGTTTCACAAAGTTCGGCTCATTGATGACCCACGGATGTGTTTATTCTGTCACGTTTTGTGGCTACATTATGATTATATTAGGACATTTGAAAAGAAGTTGAGTGTAGAAATTTGAGAGAGTGAAAAAAGGTAATTTCACCCACTAATTTAGGTATTTTTTGGAAATCGTACAGCCATTGTAAATAACTCACAATTTCAAACACGAAGAACGTTTTATTAGTGCTTTGGATCTTGGCATAATAGTAAAGGCTTGAGGCACTTAAAAGCATTTACTTCTTTCATTTCATTATATAATGTCTTTGCCATTTGATATCCTGTGTGATATTGTTTTGTTTAAAAAAACAGAAACACTCAAGGTTACCACATTTTTCTTAGTCCTACTCATTGACATACTCCCACAAAACTCAATATATTTAAAAATAGAAAACTCAGCCATCTGGCTATTTGATGGTTTCTATTTTTGTTTCTGTTTGCATTCACAAACTCTGTTGAGTCTGAAATTCCCTATGTTCTGCCCTACATGTAATTGTGTATATGTGCACATACTTTCTCATTTAAATACAGCCTTTATCAATCTGGGTTTGTTTTACTAACCACAGTAGCTCTTTGGTGGGAACACTAATCTTGTTTAATCTATGCATTAGCAAATCTGGATTAAATCCTGACTCTGAGGATCGTTACCCAAAGTCTAGGGGATGCCAAATCAAAGACATTTCTTATTAATATGTATCCACCCATGTTTACTCAGATGTTTCATTGGTAGAAATGCTCTTTGCCTTGGCTTTGATGGTAAAGATGAGGCCACAGAACCAGAGGTAACTTGAGAGCTCATTTAATTCATCTCCTACATTTTTACCTGAGGACACTGGGGTCTAGAGATGGACAGAGATCTATCCAAGGTTACTTAGCTAAATAGAAGAGAATTCCCATTTGATCCCAGGTCTCCTGAGTTTTTCTAATGCTCTATCCATTTTCTTAAAACTGAACAAGAACTATTAAAGATACTTTTGTTATGTTCACAAATATACATTTTAATTATTTTCACTATAAATTTATAACTGTTGTTATTTGTAGGATTGCATATATACGCAAAATTTAAGTGCATTGTTATATGTTGATGGCCATAGAAAAGATTTCCTTACCCCTCAGATGCCAGTGACTCTCCAACTTTATTGCATGCATGAATGAGCAAGCTAAAAAAGGCAGATTCCTCAAGAGACTGAGAAGACAAGCCACAGACTGGGAGAAAATATTTGCAAAAGACACATCTTATAAAGGACTATTATCCAAAATATACGAAGAACTCTTAAAACTCAACAATAAAAAAGAGAACACCCCAATTAAAAAATAAGCACCCCCCAAAAAACAAACAAACAAACAAACAAAAAACCTGGATAGACACCTCACCAAAGAAAATAAACAGATGGTAGTTAAGCATGTGAAAAGATGTTGATCATATGTCAGTAGGAAATTGCAGATTAAAACAACATACCTCTATATACATATAAGAATGGCCAAAATCCAAAACAGTAACACCACCAACTGCTGGCAAGGATGTGTTGCAACAGGAACTCTCATTAATTGCTGCTGATAGGAATGCAAAAAGTTACAACACTTTGGAAGATAGTTTGGGAGTTTCTTAAAAAACTGAACATACTCTTACCATACAATTCAGCAATTATGCTTTTGGTTATTTACCCAAATGAGTTGAAAACTTATGTTCACACAAAAACCTACGCATGGATGTTTAGAACAGCTTTATTTATAATTGCCAAAACATAGAAGCAACTAAGATGTTCTTCAGTAGGTAAATGGATAAACAAACTGTGGTACATCCATACAATGAGGTATTTAACACTAAGAAGAAATAAGCTATAATACGAAGACACGAAAAAACATGGAGGAATCTTAACTACATATTACGTGGGAAAGAAGCTGTTCTGAATAAACTATATAATGTATGATTCCAACTATGTGGCTTTCTGGAAAAGGCAAAACTGGAAACTGTAAAAAGATCAGTAGTTACCAAGGGTTAGAGGAGGGAAGGATGAATAGGCAGAGCACAGAGTATTTTTAGGGCGGTGAAACTATTGTGTACAGTGGTCAATACATGTGATTATACATTTGTCCAAACCCATAGAATGTACACCACCAAGCATGAACCCTAATGTTAATTATGGACTTTGAATGATAATGTGTCAGGTAGGTTCATCCATTGTAACAAATGGATCACTGTGGTGAGGAATGTTGTTAATGGGTGAGGTTGAGTATGTGGGGACAGGGGATATTTGGAAACTCTCTGCTCAATTTTGCTGTGAACTTAAAACTAGTTAAAAAAACCCACAAAGTTCATTCATTAAGAAACAAAAGGACAGATTTCTTCTTTACTCCACCTCACACCCCCTTTCACCTTTCCAATGCATCCCCATTCTACCCCCTTATGCTCCCACCCCCCACCAATGCTGACTTAGCTATTCTGAAGTGAGGCCTTGGAATCTGCATTTCCAGCAATTCTGATGAGACAGGAACCTACACAAATCCTTGTTTCCGTCCTCAAGCCTGCCGAGCATATGGCTCACCTATAAAGGGGACACACTGTTTATCCAGCCTGCAGACAATGCTAGTTTTCAGTGTGCATTTGCTAACCCAGAAACTCCTCAAGTAACCTACTGCCTGGGAATCCCTTCTTTGCAATTAGGGTAGTTAAACCAGAGGCCGAACTGTTCTGGAAGGAGGTTGCATGCTAGGCAGGGCCACGGAATGTTTATTTCCCTCTTTCTGCTGGAGGGAAAACTGGTGGGGAAGGGGCTTTTTCCACCAACCAGACTGTTCAGCTTGCCCTGGTTGGCTGCACCTGCTCCTGGCCTTTGCTTTTCTGTCCAATGATAAGAGAACAAAGCCTTCCACTGAAGGACTGCCTGCTGGGAGAGGGTAGGAGCAAAGTATTCCTCACAGAGTTAGGTCCCGATCAGGAGCTGAGACATTCCCTCAGCTAGCTGTAGGCAACATCAAGCCGAGTAGGAAACTGTACATCATCTGGAGTAGAGGTCCTCAGACTTTTTAAACAGGGCCAGTTCACTGTTCCTCAGACTGTTGGAGGGCCGGACTGTGGGCCCGGGACGAGTCAGCTGCTAAGCAGGACAGGCAGCGGCAGCAAGAACACCTGGCGGGCCGGATAAATGTTTTCAGCGGGCCACATGTGGCCCGCGGGCCGTAGTTTGAGGACAGCTGAATTCTGGAGCATTTGAGGCCCTTTCTGCTTTCTTAACATTTCTGAGTCATTTCTTGGGGTATATCGTTGCTTACTCTGTGCAAGACACTCTTCTAAGCAACAGGGTTACATCAGAGAGCAAAATCCTTACCCTAATCGATCGTATATTCCACCTGCAAGTGCTAACATTGTTGTAGTGCCTACTATGTGGTTGGCACCTTTCTAAGCATTTTACATGTGTTAATTCATTTAATCCTCACAACACTATGAGTTAGGTGGTGTTATATCCCTGTTTACAGATGCAGAACTGGAGCATGGAGAAGTTAAGAAGTTTGCCCAAGATCACAAGAGCCCTCTCTGTGGTCGGGGGTCCCCACAGGCATTCCTTCCCTCTGGGTCCTTGTGCACACAGAGCTCTACCTCGCAGCATTAAATGATTCATAAGGAGGGAAAGGGAACTAACATCGATCAAATACAGGCCATACGCCAGGGGATTTCTACTCACAACCTTGTTTAATCCTTGCAGCGACCTGGGTGAAAAGCTGCAGAGCTGGCCCAAGGTGTTCTGATTCCAGAGTCCATATAGTGCTGGGACAATATGTGTGATTGATCTAGTGCTGCCACTAGAGAAAAACGGCACACAAGCAACTGGTGGTCTGAACTCAGAGTGCGCCCATGGCCTTCAGAGGCCTATGACTGACTTAAAGTTGTACTAAAGTAAGTAGGAGGGGGCGCAGGATCTTTGCATGGTCTTCAAGTGTCTCCTCATGGGCTATTATGGCTGCAAGTGAGAACAAAGCGCACACAGCAGATATACTGTGGAGATATTGGGCAACACCTTTACTGGGTGATCAAAATGAATTTCACCCACAAGGAGCTGGCGGACACACCCTGTGAAGGACACAGCAGCCCCCATGCAGTTTCTCAGCCAACAGTGCAAAGCCTCAACCTAAACCCAAAGAAACTTCAGATGAACCCAAAATGAAGAACTAGGTATACTTCATTAAAGATTTGTTTTAAGGTTTTTGACAGAGAGAGACAGAGAGAAGGGGGAGGGCCCAGAGCAGTCTCCATAGTTGTGCGTCATCAGTTTTCAACATGGTTTCATTCCATACAGGTGGGCGGGGGCATGCAGGACAGGAACTGGGCTGGGGGCCTCTGGTATGGGAGGCACGCCCTCTTGAGCCAGGGACCCAGCAGGGGGAGGGAGGTCAAGAACTGAATTGGGGGCCTCCCACATGGGAAGCACACCCCAGTTCAGCTTATGGGTCCACACAGGCTGAGGCCAGGATTTGATCCTTGGTCCTCAGGGTTGCAAGACTCTGAGCCATCCTGGCTTCCCCTAGATATATTTAATAAAAAAAGAAGAAGAAGAAGCTGAGGTATCTTTATTTTTTAAAAATGTCAGTATCAAAATAAGACAAAAGAAAGTCTGGTAATATTCCCGATTAAAGGGCATTAAGCAACATGACACTTAAATGCAACACCTGTCTAGACTGGATACTGTACGGGAAGAAAAAACAATGCTATAAAAGATAATATTAGATCAATTGCCAAAAATAGATAAAGCTATATAAATTTATGAAATTAATATCTATACTGTGATTATATAAGAGAATATCCTTATTTGTAGGAAATATAAACTGAAGTATTTAGGAGTAAATATCTTTGATTATATACCTAACCCCCAAATTACTCAGGAAAAAAATTATGTATAAAATTTTAAACACACACACATACACATATACAGAATGAAAAGGAAGGAGTTAAGGAATCAAGTGATAAAAGAAATGGTATTAATAAGTGAATCTGGATAAGGGTATATAGATGTGTCTTATACTCTTTTTATTTTTTCAACTTTTTGTAAGTTTGAAATTATGACCAAATAAACAGTTAAAAATTATACATAAAATATTTGTCTGGATGTGTACATGAACTTATTTATTTACAGGGAGAGGGCCCATGTGTCTCCCTAGTTTCTCATAAAGAGTCTGTGACAGAAAGAAGTGGCCCAGATATAGCATCTTGATTTGTAAAGAACAGTTTATCCTTCATTGGAAAGAGGTCTGTCCTTTAGGAGAAGAGGCCTGTGTCGCTAACCTGTGGATTCCGATTTCTGGTACTCACATCCTTTTTTAAACTCAGCAGCCCAGAGGTGTGTACTCATTAGTCTGCGGTGTCTGGTTGACCTCTACTCTCTTTCATTGAGAATTTGTTATGTAGCATATTTTATGCCAGAGATATACAAAGATAAAGCAGGTGTACTTGTTAGTAGTTCTTTGTTCCTTAAACCAACAGTCTCCAACCTTTTTTTGGCACCAGGGACTGGTTTTGTGGAAGACAATTTTTCCACGGACAAGGGTGAGGAATGGAGGTCAAATGGTTTGGGATGATTTATGAGCATTACATTTATTGTGCACTTTATTACTATTATCATTACCTGTAAGATATAATGAAGTAATTACTCAACTCATCATAATGTAAAATCAGCGGGAGGCCTCAGCTTGTTTTCCTGCAACTAGACGGGCCGTCTGGGGGGGATGGGAGACAGTGACACCCAAAGTATGTTACTGTTGCTGATCTGATGGAGGTGGAGCTCACGTGTTAACACAGGGGAAGCTCTGATTGGGAGCCTGCTGCTCTCCTGCACAGGGCCTGCTTGGGGGCCCCTGCCTTAAATGAATCCTCTGATGTTAGCTACAAAGCGCAGATGTGAATTAGAAAGTGAAGGGAGGTTTGAAGACTTTAGGCTGAGGGATGTTATGTAGGTTTCCCAAGAGAAGAATTATTGAAGCTGGAATCTGTAGGATAAGGAGGTCTGCAAAGGGGGTTGGGGAAGGAGGTGGTGAGAGAGAGAGAGAGAATAAAGTGGGCAAAATGTGCAGATGGGTGAGTCGGCTGATTGGGGACAGTTTCCATTTGAGTTGGAGTCTCTGACATGTACATGTTAGGGCGAACTTGGTGGTAAGGTTGGTAATGAAGAACACTGAAGGTTGGGCTAAGAAATTTGGATTTCATTCACTGGGAAATAGGGCGACATTGGATTTTTGATCTGGTAAGTGATATACAGTAATGCTTTGGGAGGACTGACCCAGTATTGAGGTGAGGTGAGATTGGATTCAGGGAGGACCAATAAAAAGGGGTAGGAGGGTAGGGCCTAACTCTAGTGGTTCCCTCTGAGCTCTGAGGTGCTCGAAGTGGGGGCATAGTGCAGGAAGGCAGGAGCCAGGGTTCCCAGGGAAGGCAGAGGAAGAGATGCTGTCTCCTACTATGGTAGGATGTGTAGAGGTGAGGGCTAAATAGACATCAAAAAACCCTCTTGGGCATCAAGATCAAAGCAGGCTGGCTCCCCACCACAGATCTGTGCCGCCCCTTGTGAACACACCTGGCAGAGGACGGGGACTTTGGGGTGGGGATAAGTGAAGGCAGTGCCGAGGCTTGTAGCCAGCCCCAGGCCCTGGGTGACATCACAGTAGCCCTAGCATCTCTGTTTGGAGGGTTCTGGAGGCTGCCAAAATCTGAAGGCTCACAGAACCAGCTCTTTTGGTGTTCAGCTGTCACTATCCCCTAATTATTCATGAACATTTCCGCATGGCACACCTATGAGCTTGTTTCTTCGCCATGGAAATAAAAACACAGCTCCAACCATCCCGGAGAAAGACAAACGCCAACTCTCCTGAAGCTTTTAGGACGTTTATATTGAGGACTATTTAAAGAATGTTGAATCTGTCTTCTCACTTCTTAGTTTTCCAAGGGTAGGGCTGGATGGCAATACTGCACATTTCCACGGGAACAGACTCTGCAGGGGTTCTCCTGTCAGCCCACCCTGGGCCTTTCTGCCACTGATCTTCCTGAGGGATTTCTTCTGAGTCAGAACATTTTAGACCTGGAACAGACTTTAGAGGTCAGGTAACACTGTCTTTGTATAAATAAGGAAATGGAGGTCCCTATAAGTTGGGTGACTCGTTCAAGGTCAACTGACAGGGCAAAGTGCAACCAGAATTCAGATGTGGCTCCTTGTCCAGGGTTAACCAGTTGAATACCCACAGAAAGTTTCTAATGAGCTCATCTTTTTTCCTGGAACTTTCTATAGAGGGAGTTTCATGGGCATTAGATATCAGGGGATGAGTCTCCAAGGTGTTGCCCCAATGGGACTGGAGAACTAATTGGAGCAGGATGTTTAAGTGTGATGCCATGACTTGAATCTCCAAAAGTCTTAAAGGAAATAGAAGGAGCTGATATTTTACAAGACCTGAAATAGGTGTCTTGTTTGTTCACAGGATCTTTCCAGAGCAAGCCATAATCTATCCTGAAATAGAAAATAAAAAAGTTCTAAGTAGATTAGATAGTTGAGATTAGCTTTTTGTGATCTTGCAGTGTTTTCATTTATTCCCAAATCATATAATGCTGAGCATGTTGAGCAATCAGGAGAAAATCACATGCAAACAGAGTCTAAGTACTGATAAGAATCCTAAAGGTAAACAATGAATTCCTACTAATGGCTAAGTCACTAAGGTAAGATCCAGTCTAAATACACACCCTTAGTTAAATAGGGTTTCATTAGCTCAGGTTACAGTGGCTCAGGGAAAATTTTTCCTTTATGCTTGTCAAGTGAAATTAATTATATATCATCCATCAATCATTCCTGCCATAGAAATTCTATGGGAATATTAAGGATTCCACCGTGGCTCCCTCATTCGGCTCCTGTCCCCTCTCCCCACCCCACCAGCAGCACTCTAGGGCATATTTTGGTGCCTGTAGCTAAAAGTTCCTGGGATTTTTCTGGAAAGTTACAAGTGTAGTCTTTACTGATAACCTGTGAAGATTTCTTTTTTTCAAATTGTGACACTTGGTGTGTGCTTCAAGTTACTGGCAAATATTTGACTTAGAGTATGTCTCAGAATGCATAGGAAATTAGATTCTTGCAAGTTTCTGATAATAATTTTGTTTTCATTGTATAAGTGATACAGATAACTCAAAAGATAGAGAAAATAATTTCAAGATAGCAAAAATAATTTAAAAGTGTAACTCATAGTCTCACCACCAAATTAAACTATTGTTAGAATTTGAATGTATTTTCTTCCATCTATTTTTTGCTTTCTCTTTTTTCTCCTTATTATAAAAACAATGCATTGTAGTATACAAAATTCATAAAATATGAATAAAAAACATAAAAAATGGTCATTAACTCATTGATCATGATATAATCAAGCTTTCTAATCTTTTTTACATTTATGTATTTTATATTACTTAGTTCTAATAATATTGAAAAGCTGATTTTTCATTTATCTTGTGAAAAAAAAATATATAATTCAAAAATCTATTTCTTATCAAAGAAATACATATGCATTCTTTTTAAAAAGATTTATTTTATTGTTTTTGGCAGAGCTAGAGAGAGACAGAGAGAGACAGAGAGAGAAGGGGGAAGGACCAGAGCAGTCTGCATAATTTATGTCATTAGTTGTTTTCTACATGGTTTCATTCCACACAGGTGGGTGTGGAGTTGTGCAGGGAGGGAACTGGGCCGGGGGACTCCCACATGGGAGGCACAACCCTATGAGCCAGGGGATGAACTGGGGGCCTCCTATATGGAAGCTCAGCCCAGCAGGAACCAAACTGGGCTCCACTGTCCCCCCTCCTCCATGGGAAGCACACCACAGTTCAGCATATGGGTCCACACAGGCTGGGGCCAGGACCAGGACTCCATTCTTGGACCTCAGGGCTGCAAAGCAAGCACCCAACCCACTGAGTCATCCTGACATTCCCCATATATATTCTTAAAAAATCAAATAGCACACAGTCATTTTATTTTAATTTTTAAAAAAGAGTTGTTTTATTGTTTTTGACAGCTACAGGGAGAGACAGAGGCAGAGAGAGACAGAGGGAAGGGGGAGGGCACAGAGCAGTTTCCATAGTTGCACATCATCAGTTTTCAACATGGTTTTGTTCCACGCAGGTGGGCAGGGGCCACGCAGGGTGGGAACTGGGCTGGGGGCCTCCTTCATGGGAAGCACACCCCAGTTCAGCATGTGGGTCTGCACAGGCCGGGGCTGGGACTTGATCCCTGGTCCCTGGGGTTGTAAAGCAAGTGCTCAACCCGCTGAGCCATCCCGGCTTCCCTACATAGTCATTTTATTAATGGTTTAATGGATGTTTATGTAATAATTATTCTATTATATAGAGAGAATTTGATTTTTTCTTAATACTTAAGCTTCTTTTCCTCCACTCTTTTTTTTTATTATAATATTTTATTCATTACACACTTAGTAAACATATTTTTGGTACAGGCACTAGATTAAGCATTAAGAATAACAATGTATTTGTTTATTTTTAAAATTTACTGAGTATCTAATATGTGCCAGACAGTGTTTTAAGCATTTAGAATATAGCAATCACCAAACCAGACAAGTATTTCTGCTTTCTTTGATTTTAAATTCTGGTGGAGATGATTAAAAGACAGTCCTTGCTGATTCAAAATATAAAATCTTTAGGAAATATGAGTAACAAAAATTAGTATCCATATTTAATCTTTATGAATATTATTAATATCTACCCTATTTTTTGAAAGATTTATTTGATTGTTTTTGACAGAGACAGAGGCAGAGAGAGACAGAGAGAAGGGGGAGGACCCAGAGCAATCTCCATAGTTGTACGTCATCAGTTTTCAGCATAGTTTCCTTCCACACAGGTGGGCGGGGGCCTCTCAGGGCAGGATCTGGGCTGGGGCCTCCCTCATGGGAAGCTCATCCCAGTTCAGCATGAGATGCCTGATGGAAAGGGTGATATTAGTTGGTAGTCTTAGCAGCAGAGACCTCCAACACATCTGAGAAAAGGAGTACCTAAGTACCTAACTTAGTATCTTAGTACCTAAGAGTGATCAGGAAGGGCCAGGTGGTCACACCGTCAATTGGAGTGGGTTTTCCCAATACAGAAAACATTTTTAAAAAAGATTTATTTTATTGTTTGAGAGAGGTGGGGGTGGGGCAGCGCAGAGCAGTATCCATAGTTGCACATCATTAGTTGTGACATGGTTTCATTCCACACAGGTGGACGTGGGGCCATGGGGGTGGGAGTTGGGGGGTGGAGTGGAAGGTGAGAACCTTTGCTGCTGAGCCATCCAGATGGTTACCAGTTGTGCCACAGTTTAGCATATAAATTTACATGAGTAGGGGCTGGTACTTGAACTCCGGACCTTGAGATTGCATGGCAAGTGCTCAACCACTTAGCTATCCCTGCATCACCCAGGAAACGTTTTTTTGTTTGTTTGTTTGTTTTACCATTGGGTAAAGACAGCACCACAATTAAGAATTTATCCTTCCCAGAAGTTAAGTTGTTAAGTAAATAAGGCCCTATGATAAAAATGATGATATTTTAGTGGCAATTAATATCATCTCACTAATTCCCCCAACAGCTATATACTTTCAAAACACTACTCTCTTATTCCTGAATCAGTGGTTCTTAAACTTGAGTTCATATGAGTCCCCAAGAAACGCACTAGGGCCAGATCCCATCCTCCATACTGCCCTTCATTAGTCCTCCAGGTCAATATGATACAAACCAATACTGAGAATTAGTAACTTTTAGTTTACTTACAATCTGACAGTTTTCAAAGTTGGAAAAGACCTTGGAAAGCATTATGCGGATGCCTTCATTTTACAAGAAGCGGTTACACAGCCAGCCAGTGTCTAAGCTATCATTCACACACAGGCCTTTTGACTCATCGGCCAATGCATCTCACCCTTCTTTTCGCTGCTTGGAGGCTCTAGCGCAAGAGTGTTCATGTGACTGTTGAGTGTTGGTGGCACACAGCCACCAGCTCTTGTGTTAGAAGCAAGTGTGATTTCCCAGAGAAAAGCTGCCCTTCAGAGTTTCTAGCACTGCCTTACCTAACCACAACAGTACTCATTTTGTCTGATAACAATGTATTCTATGTAGTGGCCCCCAAGATAAGCTTTTAAAGCACTGTACAATTTCCAGCTCAACCCTAGAGAATTTCCAAATTTATCTTTTCAAACGAGGACATTATCATTTCCCATTGAAAAGCATTTCTCCATCCATCAAGATCTTTTGCTTCTGTAGTCTGCCTAAAACTAAAGGTCTTCATCAGACTTTCCTGGTTCATTCTGAGTCCAATGATTCTGACTAGTATCCCCACAATCTGAGTCTGTGTACTAAAAATGATGTAGCTGCAAAGTGGCATTTATTAATATGCTGTTTCTGTTTTTATTTTGCCTGGGGTGGGGGGTGGGAAGAATAAGTCGTGATGTGTTTTCTTGTCTTATGAAAATAGGTAGTCGCTCTTATAAAACCTTTGGCATCCTGGGGCCACAGCAATACCAATATCCTTGAAAAGCCCGCTGTGGGCCCTAATCCCTCTAAAACGAGTTGATCAGTCTTGGTTAAAAGTAATTCCTCAGTGAACAGTGTGATAATATCTGGCATGTTGAGGTAGTGAAGAGGAGGAATTTTCATTCATTCTGAGTGGTTTCTATATTAATTCAAATAAAAATGGATTCTTGGAGCAGTTCTTTTCAGAAATTATCCCTAGTAACTTAGCACAGCTGTGCAAACATATGTACAAGGATGTTAAACTCAGTATTTCTGTAATAGCAATAAATAAATAAGTGCATAAGTAAATAAATAATTGAGAGAAACAGTTATCTATGGATGTGGGATTTGATAAGAAAGTAGGGTTGTATATACTACAATATTATATGAAATTAAAAATGAGTGAAAGCTACATTGCTTGATGATAAAAAGGTACAAACCAGCATATATTGCTTATTTGTTTAAGTATGTGTAGATTAATGTTATTTATCTAAGTATCTCTCTATCTCTAATGTAGCAGTCTAAAAATTAGTCAGAAATCAGAAATGATCCATACTAATTTCTGACAGCACTATCTTGGTGGAGTTATGGAGGATTTATTCTCTATAGTACTCTGTTCACATTTGTTCACTACTTTATAACTTTTGTAATCAGGTAAAATAAAAAGCACTTAAGCATATGTTTTTTTTTAAAGAGTGGGTTTTTTTAATATTAAAACAAACAAACAAAAAGGACAACAAAAACCAAAACCCTTTCTCCTGCTCAGGTTTTATACGTAGACAATGCCTGAGGGGCTTTCCCTTTCTTTCAACATTTTGCTGATGACAATTACATCAGAGCAGCTAGAAACGGGGGGGTGAGGGGGGTGGGGGGGTGGGGAGGCAGCCAGTCCCCTGAGGTAGGAAGGTTAATTTCCTGCAAATGGTTAGATTGGTTTGAGGGGAATATTTCCAACAGGAGATTTCTGGTTCCAGGGAGAAGTTAATAAGAATGGGAATGCAGATTTCTGGTCCGGAGGTGATAAATGAGAACATTCTTTTCAATCAGTACTTCGAGACCGGAGGAATAAGAGCCTGAGGGCGGGAATTGACTCACTTACCCTTCAGCTTCCAGACCCTTCACCTTCACGACTACCAGTGCAAACCATTTTCTCTTGGGAAGATTTGGCTTTTGTCAGGTTCTCCACACTTTGTGTCTAAATGTGGGTGTTCTTTAACCTCCCTCATCAGACAATAAACACACTGAAGGCTGGACTCATCCCATTTAGACATACATCGTTATTATACTGCTGGGTATCTGGGATAGGTACCTACTAAATATTTAACCTATTGTACCCCTTCCTTGCTCATATCCCTTTGTTTCTCCATTTCTCACCAAGTAAAGGACAGTTTCCTGGTATCAGGTTCCAACTAACTTCTCAGGGTGATCTTGCCTTGTCACCCTGACTGCACCCTGTGCTCCAGAGAAATGTGACTGTGAGTCAATCCCTAAATATAGTCAGGATCCTCCTTCCAAGCTTGAATGTAATTCAGTATTGCCTTCAGAATAAAATACAAATTTTGGATTCCATGCCTTTCCTTGAAGCTCTCTAGCACTATGATGGAAAATGGTAGAGTGGTTAGTCACGTTGCCTCCGGCTCCCCTACTGAGAACTCTGACCTTGGTTAAATTACTCACTCTGGGAAATGGGAATAAGAATAATACCTGCCTATAGATTGTTAGGAAGTAGTTTGCGTAGCATAATTCTGGGGCCTGGGCTAAATGCTGGATATTGTTATTATTATTTATTTAACTGCCTTTATGTTAATGATCTGTCTCCTTCCCCCATCCAAGTATGTGGATTTGCCACGGTGCACTAGGAGGAAGGAAACCTGGCTATAGAGGGGTAGGAATAGGGGAAGCATAGAATACAGTAAATAAACCTTGTACTTCTTAAAAGTTGGGTTGTAATTAAAGAATGAAGAACTTTGAATACCTTGCTAAAGATTTTAGCAAGTCAATGAACTTTGAGGAGCAATGACATATTTTAAACAATTGTCCAACCTCCCCAACTCATCAGGCATTTTTCTTCCAGTTCTTCCCAATATACGATGATGATAATTATTATTATGAATAATAGCTACTGTTTATTAAATATGAAGTTTGTGCTATTCACGATTAAGTGCTTTACATTTTCATTTGTTCATTCACTCATCCACTTACTCATTCAACAAATTATACTGGAAGCCAGGCACTGAAGTAGGCTTTTGGGGTGGTGGTAAAGGAGTCCCTCATGGAACTTCCACTCTAGTGGGGATTCAAACAATAGACAAAGGAAACATCTATATTGTGCCAAATGTTAGCAAAGACAGAACTTGGAATACATGTCCTTCCTGTTCCTTGTTGTTATAATCAGTATCTGACCCTAAGTCATTTTTCCATCTTGATTTTCCATGATATACTCACAAGAACCATGTCCTCCAGCTCTATTGAACTTCTTTCTAGACTTTGTTTCTATGCCTATGCCCCACGCTGGTCCCACTACAACTGTGTATTTTTGCCTTTTGGAAGTCCTCTGCATTCTGCACATCACTGTTAACCAAAATTAATTTTAGACTGTAATCAAGAATGGAAAGCATTTATTTGAGCATAAAAGAGCTGCAGCCCAGTAGACACAGATTTGGGTAGCAATCAAAATTGTGTTCCACCAAAACAAAGGAGAGGCTACCTTTCATAGCGGAAGTTCCCACCCAGGTTCTCAATTAGGTCCATTTTATGTAAATCTAGTATCCAAATTGTGCAGTTCTGATTGGACAGGGTAGGCCTCAGTCCGTTAGTAGAAAGACAAAACCAGGGTTTCCCTGCAGTGGTTCCCTCAGGCGGTACACACAAGCGAGGCAGAGTGTGGGGAGCTGAGGGTTCAGTTAGGTTCTTCCGGTACACAGAGTGCTTGAGGAGCCCCTGTCACCTAACGGCTACCATGCTATGATTACGTATTTATAAATATTGGGCCCTCAGTTCACCATGGGGGAGCCCATCTCAGCACATTCATTCCTTTTTGGGGTTCACAGCAAATAAATTTTTTTCTCTGGATCCACAACACATTTCAAATACCACCTCCTCCAGAGCCTTTCTGATCCTTCCAGTTGAGACCAGCTACTCCTTCCATGTTGCAAGGTTAGTGTTTGAACTTCACTTCTAGCATGTACCTCACCCCACCTGAACATTTAATATGGTTATTTGTACATGTTGGTTATCAGTTTTCCTTCTCTACCACACCGTACTGTCAGCTGCTAACTTCCCACCTCAGTTACTCGCATTTCTTGCCTGTATTAAATAAACTGGACTAGTGGAGCCAGACTTGCTCTTCTACAGTCTCTTTTCCAAACCAGGGATCCTGAATCTTCTTTCTACCCTTTTCTCTCCAGCTGATCCCATCCTCATGTCTGAGTACACACATGAGAATAGCTGCTGACAGAGTGATCTTCCTGAGAGGCAAATCTGAAGATTTCACCACCTTACTTAAACCTTGCCATTGGTTCTCACAGTGAAGATAATTCAAATCCTATGGCATGGCACACACAGGCCCTTTCATAACCTAGGCCCGCTTAAACTTTTAGCTTCATCTCTTCCTGCCTCTCCGGATAGGCCCCAGCTGTACTCGGCCACTCACCGATGATTTTTTCAGCCACCATCCACCAGTATCCTGCTCTGGAAGCTCTCCCCTAACTCCTGCTTCTCTTCCAGGTCTTAACTGAAATGGTACTCCTGCCAGAAAGCCAGTCTTGACTTCTCCTAGACCGCCTCTGTACCCCTTTAGGACCTAATGCTTACTTTTGGCCAAGGTATTATTCTTTTTTATTATAATCACAGGTTTAATGGTCTGTCCTCGCTGTTAGACTATAAGCTCTAGGAGGAAAACACCCCAGCTATTGTTCACTGGGGTATCCCCAGTGTCTAGTTAGTGCTGGATGCACAGTAAAGTGTGAATAAAAATTTATCAAATGAGCTCTCTTTGCATCTCTCCCAAAGTTCTCCTCCAACTTTTAGGTGTTTTTAAAATATATACACATATAATGTAAAGGCATTTTTTTATTATAAAAGAAATTCAAACAAAACAGAATATTTGAATGCAAATATAGATTTATGTTAACCGTAATCTTCTCTCTCCAATTCTACTCTCATGCCTGGGATATTAACAGTTTAATGTGTTTCTTTCCATTTCTTTATACTGCATATACAACATGCACACATACATAACACAAACCCTGTTCCCAAACCCACATGGAACACTTTAGTAAACAGAAATGGGATAATATTGTAAGTGATGTTCTATTCCTTCTATGCTTTTTTATTTGATATATTTCAGATTATTTTTTTTCATTCCTCATGTAGATTTATGCCTACCACCTTACTCTTGTAATAGCTACATGTGTTCCATAGTAAGGTTGTATCACAGTTGATTTTCTATTTCCTCATTGGTAGATTTTTGTATGTTCACCTTGTGCTCACAAAAACCAGTGTAGGTCAGGTTCCTAGAAGTGGAATTGCTGGTTCATAGAATGTATGCAATTAAAATTCTTTTCAGTTCTCAGCTATCTCTTCACATAGTTCTTAGTGGGATGATTACAAGTTCTCAAAATGTTTAATTTGTCAACCTGGCCCTTGGCGAAAATTTATCTTTACAGCACTTTTGACCTCTTCAGAATTATACTCTTGCCCCGCCTTCTTTCTATCCCTCTCATTGCACCCAGGTGCACCCTCCCTATCACACATGACTGATAAATCTGGCAATTTCTAGTAGCAGAAGAACATTCCTTCCCTATGTGTTCACCGCCTTCTGCATGATATCTTCTGTTTCAGTTAATGGGGCCAACCATCCAGCCTAAGGTATAGCCCTTAGGTCCTAGGAACCTAGGTCTACTTAGATTTCTCCCTCTTTTAATCCACCCTCGGTCTAGTACCAAATTCTTTTATTCTTCTCTAGATTCGTCTGGAATCTAGCCTAGCTCCTATCACGATCATCTCCAGTAGGAATTCTATCCAAGGCCTGGGTCTTGGAGGGGCCAGTTACAGCCGGAATAATTCTTCTAAAATTCTACTCTATTTTTATTCATCTTCTGCTTATAACTTTTCAGAGGTTATCTATCTATCTACCTACCTACCTACCTACCTATCTATTTCCAGGACAAACTCAAGCCCCTTAATGTTCTGAGGACCGTCTCTCTCTTTGGCTCTAACCTGCTGTTAAGCCTCACCACCAGGAAACATTTCTCACTCTACCTCTCACTCTACCCTTCTCTCCAGCTCCACTGGCACCTCTATGGTTTACTACATGTCTGGGCTGTTGTTTCCTGAAGGCGCCACATCTCTATATTTTTTGTTCCTACTACCTGGACTGTCTTTCCGTCTGACCCACCGTGCCTCCCTAACTCCCACCCATCCTCTATGGTTCAGTGGACATGGCACCGCCTCTTGCACCCCCAGTTTGGCTTAGGACTTGTCCCAGTTCCTACTTTGTGCTGAACATCCTCACGCTGGCCATTCACCTCCCTGGTCGCACCTGTTGTATAAATGCCCATTTACTGTCAACGCCCCCTAGAAGGTAAGCCCTTTGAAGAAGGGAACCCTCATGCTCATTGTGAACACCCTGTGCCTGGCACAGTTCTTGTCCCAGTACAAGTTTGTGGATTTGAGTGAAGGGATAAGTGAATGAGTGAGTGAATAAAGTGTTTTCTAGCAAACTACACATTTAAACTCTGACTTGTTAATAATCTTAACAACAATTTCTATTTTGAAAATGTATTTTTGGCCAGGTGTAGAGGTTTGTATGTATTATGTAATTAAATTCTTACCATAACTCTGAAAGTATTGTTAGCACCATTTAACGGGGATGCTGAGATGCAGGGAAGTTTAACTACTTGCCCTCAGTCACAAAGCCCGTGAGAGGCAAGGCTAGGACTGCAAGCTTGTCAACTTAATTATCTCGGGACTTGGCCTCTGCTGTTTTCTGTTTGTCCAGACTGGAACAGAGCTCAGCTGACCATGGTGGATCAGCTTTCTGTCTGATGGAGATTTCTGTGTCCTGCGTATTGTGCGAAGTAGGTATTTGTCACCTTTTCCTCCAGAGCAAGCTTAACCCAGATGGGGTCATGGAAGTATTTTTGTTCTGTGGGCCAGAATAAATATCCAGAATATGCAATTGAAAAAAAAAAATCTGTTTGAGAGAAGGTGAGAGAGACAGAGAGAAACGAGAAGGGCCCAGATCAATCTCTATAGTTGTACATCATTAGTTGTAACATAGTTTCGTTCCACACAGGTGGATGTGGGGCCACACAGGGTGGGAACTGAACTGGGGGCAGTTCAGCATGTGGGTGTGCACAGGCTGGGGCCAGGATTCTATTCCCGGACTTCATAGTTGCAAGGCACACGCTCAAACTGTTGAACTATCTCAGCATCCTTATAAAATATTTTTTAATTTTGAAATAATTTTAATTTACAGAAGAGTTGCAAGAATCATACAAGCAATCTCTGTATTCCCTTCACCCAGATTTACCAGTTTTTTATTTATTAAAAGATTTTATTGATTTTTGACAGAGATAAACAGAGACAGAGAGAGACAGAGAGAAGGGGGAGGGCCCAGAGCAGTCTCCATAGTTGACAGCATTAGTTTTCCATATAGTTTCACTCCACAGGTGGGCACGGGGCTGCACAGGGCAGGAACTGGGCAGGGAGCCTCCTGCATAGGCCCTGACAAGAACTGAACTGGGGGCACACCCCAGTTCAACATATGGGTCCGCATGGGCCAGGGCCGGGATTTGATCCTCAGTCCCCGGGGCTTCAAAGCAAGTGCTCAACCCGCTGAGCCATCCCAGCTTCCCCTACCAGTTATTAATATTTTGCCAACTTTGTTTTTTTATTTCTCTTAAAGAAAATGTGTTTCTTCTGAACTATTCAAGAACAAGTTTTAGCCATTATGCCTCTTTACCCCTAAATACTTCAGTGTGTATCTCCAAAGAATAAAAACATTTTCTTATATAACCATAGTAGTTATCAAACTCAGGAAATTCAGTATTTATTAAATGCTGTTACTGATATTTAAATTTCAAAATATATTTTAATAATGTCTTGTATAGAATTTGTTTCCAATACAGGACCTAGTTTAGTGCATTTACTTGCCATGTTGTCTTGTTTCTTAAAAGTCCCCTGAGTTTTCCCTGAACTCTTTGAGCATGGCCCCTTGAATTAGGTTCAGAAAATGCCAGTGCGCCTCTTGTGATCTGAGACACTAGACCAGGAGTTCTACATCAGAACCCTGGCTTTTGACTTTGACAAGTCTTTAGGGCCTCAGTTTCTTTATGTATCAGCGAAGAAAAAGAACTGGGCTTATACAGGTCCCAAATCCTCTCTAGACCTTGAAGCACCAAAATAAAAAAACTACCAAAAAAAAAAAAAGTGTTTTTTAAAGCTTTTTTTTTTTTTTTTTTTTTAATTTGGGTAGGAAGAAGCCTGTCTCCTTCAGAACCTGTCAGTTCTGAAAGCCTGCTAAATGATTTTATTTTCAGGTTGTCTTACCTCTATGATGTTGTCTTTTCTTTGCCATTATCTTCTGCAAATGCGTGGCTGACAGTCTTTTTCATCTTAGAAGTATTTTGAACATAATATGACTGTTTATTTAATGTCTTGTGCACTTCAGAAGATAATGACCAGAAGTAGGGACTGTTTGTCTATTATTTTCAAGCACTATAGCTTACTCAACTGTAGACTTTTCAGAGAGCTTATACTAGTTTGTCTTTATTATGTCAGTTTAAGTTAGATTAGCATTTGTGGGCTTCTATTCTCTCTGTTCTGAAATCTGATGTGAATTTGTCACTCAGATTCCTTGGCATTTATTTGCGTTTTACTTCCAGGGCTTTCACAGGCCAGATACCAATACTTTGCGGGGAAATGGTAAGGTGGTGGCAAAACTGTAAAACAGTGAAGGTGGCATTTTAAATATTTTTTTTCTCCCCACTGCTATCCTTAACTACCTATTTCAAAAGAGTAAGTGGCAGATTTTAACATGACACATATTTGTTATTTCAACAGTTGTTTCCTCTGTTGGGATTACATGCAGATTGAAGCATTCACGCACAGGAATGTGTGCTTTGTTCAGAAAAGGCATGAGTCCCTGGCGTGGAGCAAGGAACGGGGCACAAGTTCTATGGTGCCAAAATAGTCCGAAGGTAGGAAGAGTGCTCTGCTGGAGATGTTGACATGGACCCTCCAGTACACATGAGGGCATGATCAGCTCTGTCAACAAGGGTGAGAGGAGGCTGTTCTTTTATGTTGATTAGCTTTAAAACGTTTTGTGGACAATTTGTGACTTACTCCCTGAGGGATGTTTCTACTCCCTCTTCCCATTTGATACAGACCCACTGGACTCTGAACATTTTGAAATAAACATTGGGAACGGACCTAGGGTGGTGACATTTAATGGGAACCTTTTGAATTGGGAGAAAGCCCGGAAGTTCTAGAGCAGATAAGGCAGATCCAGCCCAGACTTCTGCAGTGAGTCTTTAAGCCAGTTTGTGGGAAAGAGACCACATGGATATGGGGGCGGGGATATATGGATAGCTCAATTCAGAGGTTCTTCCTGGGAGTTCCAGGGGGTTCTAGGCAAGTTTAAAAGCTATGTGGTCTTAATTCTGCAAAAAACTTTTCTTTTTTGACTTGTGGGCTAGCAAATATTTTATTTGCCTCTGTGAGCCTGCCTTTCATTTCCTGTATGGAACTTGTACTACCTTGGAAACTGAGACATAAAAACTTTAACAAAGTAATCTTGATAAACTTGGAATGATCGCTTAGAAACAAAACGTTTTAAGCTCTGAACACAGGAGGTGTGGTTAAACAGCAACAAGAGTGAAAACTGGGGGACCCAGAGCTCAAAATGAACAAGCAGTGTGTTTAGATTGTTGCCCCAATGCTGTTGTCCTCCAGGGCATTGACAATGTGGCATTACAGTGGCCATGTATCTTGAGGAAATAATCAGAAATGAACCTACAAATTTATTAATAAAGATGCTCATTGGCATTTTATTTATGTGTGAAAAATGGAAGTAAAATAAATGTTCAACAGGAATCTCAGAAGTCAATCACAATGCAGTAATGAAGCTGTAAAAATTTATTTGAAGAATAATGAGTAATATGGTAAGTATTTTTTATATTCATAAGTTACACTAAAAACATATAAGCGGGAGGTTTTTGCCTAGAAAGCTTTCCTCCAAAGGGCAAAAACAAAGGAGAGTTAACAGATGACAAATGTTCTGAGCAAGGGAGAGTGTCTTAGTCTGATCAGGCTGCTGTTACAAAATACCACAGACAGGGTGACTAATAAGCAAAAATTTCTTTCTCAGAGTTCTGGAGGTGGGGAAGTCCAGGGTCATGGTGCCAGTATGGTCCGGGGAGGACCCCCTTTTGAGCCACAGACTTATTGTACCCTCACAGGGGAGAGGGGGCTCGGAATTTCCTTGGAACCTCTTTAATGAGGCACCAATTCCATTGACAAGGGCTCCACCCTCATGATTTCAGCACTTCCCCAAATCCCACCTACTCATATTAGTATCTTTGGGGGTTAAGTTTTCAGTATATGAATTTGGGGGTAACTCAAATATTCAGACTATAGTGGAGAGGATATTAGGTTTATTTTCATGTGGCACAAGAAGAACCTCAATGGATTTATGGATGGAAGTTTTAATACAAAATAAGGGTTGAATCTTTTGTTTTACTTCATTTTAATCTTTATTGCAACATTGTAGCAGTAGAAAAAAATTTTTTTTTAATTTTTTATTGTTTTTGACAGAGAGAGAGATACAGAGACAGAGAGAGAACTGAACTGGGGGCACTCCCCAGTTCAGCACATGGGTCCGCAAGAGCCGGGGCTGGGATTCGATCCTCAGTCCCCAGTGCTGCAAAGTGAGCGCTTAACCCACTGAGCCATCCCAGCTTCCCCTCAAAAAAATTTTTTAAAGAAAAAAATATTAGCCATAGTTAGATTACCTTTAATGCTTCAGCTATTAATTATCTTGTTCTCTTCTGGTATTTGCCTATTTGCACAATTCTTTAGAGTTGCCATCATTGTATGGTTTATAAACATTTGGTAGTCATGTGCACCTGTGCTCTTCTATGCATGGCAGACCCTGCTAAGTACCTCAGCCACCTGGAAGCTCACACAGTCCTTTTCATCATATTTCTCTGAGAATCCACAAGCAATCAAAATGACATTAGCCGACATCATGCCAGGCATTGTTCCACAACTTTTATTTATATTAACTCATTTAAGTTTATTTTAACAACCTTATAAATATGATAGTATTATCATCCCATTTTACAAATGAGGAAACAGAGGCCTAGAGAGGTGAA
>PVKE010026117.1:0-22542 GCA_004027555.1 Craseonycteris thonglongyai
ATTATACGTGTGTTTTTTATTTATTTTGTATTACGTTTTGTATATATGTTTCTTTGTGTGTATTTAATTTGTACAATAAAATTATTTTAAAATTATTTTTGTTTATTATTTTTTATTTTTGTTCAATAATAAATATCCTTAGAAATAGCTGGTGCCCGCTGCCCTACTGATATTTTAGAATGCACCCTAGGGTATAAAAAGGTTGGGAACCCCTGCAATATGGTAAAGTATTTCTTATCAACTGAGAATTAGTTCTAGAATTAACAAATTCTTCCCAAGCTTGCAGACTTTAAATTCAAAATCTTCAATCTTTAATATTCTGACAATCAAATTTTCCCATGGATTTCTTAGTTAGACTTTGTTTCTTAAATAAGAATTTTTTTTTTCATTCATTAGTATTTTGAACCCAATCTTAAAAGTCCATACTGAAAACACCTACATGAAAGTGTACTTAACTCTTTTAGCATCCTTTTATCAAGCAAGCAGGTGCTATCAAGAAGCTATTGTGAATTTATTAATGCTTTATATGAATTTGCATATGATACTTGTAATTGCATTCATATAAATTTTGTAAATACTATGTGCAAGCAAGGGGTAGTATTCAAAATATTTAGTAAGCCATACATATTTCAGAGGAGGTTCTAAGCAATCAGTATGGAAGCTGCATTTTAGTCCACCATGTAGAGAAGATACAGTATTTCTTCCGTCTCCAGACACTGCTTGATATACAAAGATATTCGTAAATATTTTTAACATAACTCTTTGCTTTCTCAAATGCTCAATGATCGAATAAAGGGTGTCTCAAAATTCATGCAAGATTTGAATTTTGCATCATTTGTGCGGTAAAGTGTTGCCAATGGAAAAACAAAACAAAACAGGGCGATAGCTGACAGTTCAGGGTTATTAAAAATGGAGCACTACATGAAAAAACAACATGTTTTCATTGTTGAACAATGAAATTTACAATTTTCAATTATAAACCTGTGTTTTCTGTCAAAATTACTTCTTGCGTGAATATTGGGACACCCTTTATATAATACGATGATTTTTGGTCTATTCTGAGAAAAAGAAGAGACTCACTTGGGTCACATGGTGTGATATTCTATGATGAGAGGTAGAACTTGCTGAAAATGTCATTTGGACTATAGAGGAAAATCGTAATTTAGAAAACAGGATTTGTAATCTAGTAGATAGTGACCTATGAATTGAAACCTAGGATTTGAGCCTATGGGCATTTCTCTCTGAGGTGCCTTTTTTAGACACTTTACTTTCCATATAGACCCTCTATCAGTGATATTTTAACTACCTGTTTGTTATGTCTGTTCTGTAGATTTTATTCTAAGAATGGGGGCCAAATATTGTTTGTTTACCATCGTGTATTCTGAGTCTAGCACAGTGCCTGGCACTCTATAGACACATATGAAGGAGGACCAAAAGAAAAACCAGAATGATCTTCTGGAGGGCCGGCCCCTTGTAGTACACGCTTCCCCACTAGGTGAGTGTTCTAGGAACCCATCTGCGTCCGTGTACCAGCTGGCGGTGTTCTGAGAGGCTGTTTTCGGCTTCAGGGCAGTTTTTTTAGAGACTCTTTCAACACGTTTACCCGTTTCATGGTGGGTGATTTACGTGAACAACGCTCAGCATGAGGCACCTGCCCACACTGTGCTGAGTGTTCAGCGGTTTTGGACCAAAATTGGCATGACCCCTAGATCCCATCCTCCCTAGTCATCCGATCTTACCCCAAGCCACTTTCTCTGTGTCTCCAGATAAAAAACATCCTCAAAGGGAAACATTTTGCCGACATGGAAGAGGTGAAACAAAAAACAGTAGAAGCACTGAAAAGCATCAAAACAGATGAGTTCAAACATGGTTTTGAGCCTTGGAAAAAGTGTCTTAATAGGTGTATTGTGTCAAACAGACTGCGTTCCTTTCTACCTAGAAGATTTTTCCTCCATGAAGTGTCCACACTCTAATTTTGATCAGATTCTACTTGGATAGCTCTTCATCACAATATGCTCTCCTGTCTGTCTTTCTGCACCAGCACACTCACACATTCCCTTGTTCCTCATACTCTTTCCTGGCTTTATTTCTTGTCCATATCCATAAAAATGCAGGGTCTGGCAGAAATGATCCCCCCGCAGAATTAGCAGCTCTTTTTTATGAGCTGGTAATATATACCAAATCAGGGAAGCCGGGATGGCTCAGTGGGTTAAGCGCTCACTTTGCGGCCCCAGGAACCGAGGATCGAATCCCGGCCCCAGCCCATGTGGACCCATATGCTGAACTGGGGAGTGCCCCCAGTTCAGTTCTCACCAGGGTGAAGACCCTGGCCCAGTTTCTGCCCTGTGCAGCCCCAAACCCACCTGTGGAAAAGCGAATGATGTGCAACTATGGAGACTATTCTGGGCCTTCCCCTTTCTCCCTCTGTCTATATCTCTGTCTCTGTATCTCTCTGTCAAAAACAATAAAAATAAATCTTAGAAAAAAAAATATACCAAATCTATTATCAAATCATAAGAATATAATTCTTTAACATAACACTATCACACTCTAGGATACTATAGGATGTTTTAGGTGGAAGCTTCAAATTGCTGTGCATCTCGTGTGAGACAAAGCAAGCCTTCTGATGTTACGGCCTTACTTCTGCCAGGTCCTGTATTTTGTGCAATGTATTTATTTGTTTAATATCATTTTTTCTGCATTAGAATAAAAGTCACCTGAAAGGAGGGATTTTGATTCTTTTGTTTAGAGTTCAGTCCTTAGGGTCTAGAATAGCACCTGATAACTGTCAGGCTCCAAAATACTTGTTGGTTCTTTCAACCCTTTAAGAGTCAAATTTTCATTGATTCTTTCAATGATCCATCCTGGGGAACAATATTCTGATTTGCTCCAAGGGCTATTTACATCTTTTAAGTCCCTTATTTCTTTTTATCTGTGTGTATATATGTTTATGTGTGGGGGTGAACCTGTGTGCTTCTTTGTGTGTGTGTGCGTGTATGTAAGTTTAAAGCTGTTATTCCTGATAGATGCATCTAAAATCAGTTTAGAGATGTGCATCCGTACTGACTATTCTGTAAAGAATGCAAATTACTTTCAGTACTCCATGCCTTGAATAATGCAAGCCATTGGTAAAAGAACTATACTCCCATGCATTTTAAGAATACAAAGTATCAACTGTTACATTACAGTCACTTGAAAGAATGACTAAGGGAAGCTGAGTTACACATTTCAGGGACAGAGTTTATGGGGAACCACATTAAGTATCTTGTTACAGAAGTTGCCATGGCTATTTCCCTAACAATGTATCATTTACTAACAGTGTTTATGGGTATACAGGAATGAGGATAGACTAGAATGGGATAATGACTACATATATTGCTTCTAAATGACTTGAGTGTATCAAACAGAACTTTATATTAGTTCAGCCTTTTTATTATATCCAGAGATGCTTGTCATTCTTTTTCAGAAAAGAGCATAAAGAGGCAAATATAAATGGTTGTACAAAAAATTGCAAAAATATACACGATATCCTCATCAAACATTTTTTTTTCTTTTCTCTTTTTTTACTGCTAGAAGGGGTTATCATGAATAATAATGTATAATTTATATATACATTTTAAAATATTTATTATTTTTGACAGAGACAGAGACAAACAGAAGGGGGAGGGCCCAGAGTAGTCTCCATAGTTGTACGCCATCAGTTTTCCACATGGTTTCATTTCACACATGTGGGCAGGGCCAGTGCAGAGTGAGAACCAGGCCTGGGGCCTCCCACATGGGAGGCACACCCCCTTCAAGCCAGGGGCCAAACTTGGGGGGTGAGAACCAAACTGGGGAGGGGAGGCACACCCCAGTTCAGCATATGGGTCCACATGGGCCAGGGTCAGTACTCGATCCTCAGTCTCTGGAGCTGCAAAGCAACTGCTCAACCCGCTGAGCCATTCTGGCTTCCCCAAGAGTTATTTATATTAATATGCTATTTGAAACTTGTGTATTGTTTCCTTTGCAACAAACTTAAAATATTGTTTTTAAAATATATCATTGACTATACAAAAGGTGTCAGGGATATTTTACAACAAAAAATAATTATTTCAACATTTCAAAATAATTCATTTCAACAGAGGTATAAATTATAAAAAGCAATGCTTTGTTTTTGGAGACTATGTTAAATAATGACAGAGGGCTTAATAGTAGTAACCTCCATGAATTTGACAAGGGAAGTAAAAGCAAAAATACATGAATGGGATTATATAAAACTAAAAAGCTTCTGCACAGCAAGAGAAACGATTATCAACAAAACGAAGAAGCAACAAACTGAAGGGGAGAAGGAATTTGCAAACAATGCCTCCGATAATGTGCTAAAATCCAAAATATATAAAGAACTCATACAACTCAACAATAAAAAAACAAAGAGTGCAATTAAAAATATGGGCAGAGGATCTGAACAGATACTTCTCCCAAGAAGATATATAAATGGCCAATGGGTTTATGAAAAGGTGCTTAACTTCACTAGCTATTAGGGAGATGCAAATCAAAACCACAATGCGATACCACTTCACACCTGTTAGGATGGCTATAATCAGTAAGACAAGTAATAACAAGTGTCAGAGAAGCTGTGGAGAAAAAGGAACCCTCATGCACTGCTGGTGGAAGTGAAAATTAGTACAGGCACTATTAAAACAGTATGGTGGTTCTTCAAAAAATTAACAATAGAGTTACCACATGATCCAGCAATTTCTCTTCTGGGTATCTGTTCCCAAAGTCTGAAAACATTTATCCATAAAGATATATGTACCTCTATGTTCACTGCAGCATTATTCACTGTGGCCCAGACACAGAAACAACCAAAATGCCCTTTGATAGATGACTGGATAGAGAAGATGTGGTACATCTACACAATGAAATACTACTCAGCCTTTTTTTTTTTTTAAACAAATTTTTTTGTTTTATTTATTTATTTATTTATTTATTGACAGAGGAAGAGAGAGAGAGAGAGAGAGAGAGAGAGATACAGAGACAGAGAGAGAACAGAACTGAGGGAGCTCCCAGTTCAGCATATGGGTCTGCACGGGCCAGAGCCGGGATTCGATCCTTGGTCCCCGGCGCTGCAAAGTGAGCGCCTAACCCACTGAGCCATCCCGGCTTCCCCTACTCAGCCTTAAGAAAAGATAATATTGCCATTTGTGACAACATGGACAGATCTTGAGATTATCACGCTAAGCAAAATAAGTCAGACAGAAAAAGCCTAATGCCATATAATTTCACTCATATGTAGGGTATAAAATTGAAAGCAACAAACAAATAAACAAACACTCAGACACAATAGTATGGTAGTTACCACAGAGTAAGGAGTTGGGCATGGTAGAAGAAAGAAAGGGGGTCAAATATCCTGTGATAGAAGGAGAACTGACTCTGGGTGGTAAACACACAACACTGAATATAGATGATGCTTTATAGCAATGAATACTTGAAATCTATATAATTTTACTAACCAAATTTACCCCAATAAATTTAATGAAAATTAGAAAAAAATAGTGACCTCTTTTATTTTTTGTGTGAGAGAATTTATTTTCATTTACTTATTTTGCAACAGCTTTATTGAGATATAGTTCATATACGATGTCATTTACCCATTTTAAATTGTATAGTGATTTTTAGCATGTTCACAGAGTTGTGCCACCATGAACAATTTCAGAACATTTTTATCCTGCTCCAGGAACCCCTATAATATAAACCCTGTAGCGGTTACCACTCCATTTCCCTTAATCACCCCCATCCCTCCTTAGCAACCACTAATCTACATTCTGTGTCTGTAGCTTTGCTTATTCTGGACATTTCATGTAAATTGACTCATCCGCTATGATTGTGATACAATTCTTTTCACTTCACACAATGTTTTCACAATTCATTCATATGGTAACATAAGTTAGCACTTTATTCTCTTTCACAATAATATTCCATTGTATGGCTATAAAAAATTTTATTTATTCTAGAATTGATGAGCTCTTATATTGTTTTCTTGTTTTGGCTGTTATAGATATACTACTATGAACATTAATGTACAAATTTTTGGGTGGATGGTTTCATTTTTTTGTGGGTATATATGTAGGAATAGAATTGCTGGGTTCTGTGGTAATTCTGTATGATGCTTATGGTGTTGAACATATTTCCATTTGTTTATTGATCTATTTTAATTTTAATGCTATTTTTTTCTGCCTTGTGTTGTGCTTTCTGTTATTGATATTTTAATATTTCTATTATTTTATAATCTTGGAAACCACATATTTAAATTCGTTAGAAGTATGTATAAACCAACATGAGTGTGTGTGTCTGTATGGGTGTATTATACGCACAGACACACATACATACAGCATATACACATGTATCTCCTGCCTAGAAACCATTTTTGCCTGTTTTTAAATTTTAACTGTTTCCAGATGTTTCCCTTATATACGCAGTACTCTAAAAACCAAAACAATAAATCTAAAAGGGCTGTGAATAGAGGAATAGAATTACTCCTGTTTTAAAAGAGTGGACTAAATCAACTTAGTATTACCTTTTGGTTATTCAAACTTAATTGTGACAATGAAAATTTTATTGAAAGAAAAAAATGATTCAAACTAATGGATTCATGAGGGTTGGAGCTGCTGTGCGGAAGAGGTACATTTATTTTTTACTAGGGCTGTTTCTAATAACTGTGCTATTGTTATTTAAAGAGAATACATAAGGGAATTCAGGCTGTTACAGCAAATATATTTTTTTAATTTGTATATATCAGAGATTTGACTTTTGTTATTTAAACAGATATTTTAGTCAAATTATAATAAAATTAAAATGTTTTCATATTTGATTCACATGATTTAAGTCTTTAAAAAATTTTCCTTTTTTTTAAAGTTACAAGGACAAGGTACCTAAGTTAGTTTTCTGTTTAATTAATTAATTAATTAATTGAATTAATTAATAATTGATTGATTACTTAATTAATTCTTTTATCAGTGAGGGCCAGTTCTTGTGTCTTCCATTGGTACTATGAGCATGGGACCTACCCTTTAGAACTCCATGAACCTTCCCACTCATTAAATGAAAAATGGAAATACAAGGAAATTTTACCACAGAAACTAAAATAATAACATCTTTCCCCAGAGGTATTGGCAGAATTTGTGCCAAGGATCCTTCAGCAATAAGATTTTTCTTGATATCTTTTCCTACCGCCCAAATGTGGCCACCACTGTGGTGGACGACAGTCAGAGCCCTGGCTACTCGCTAATCTGAAATTCCGGGTGTAGCTCCTCAACCCAAGTAATTAAATACTAGTAGCCAATTTAACTACAGGCTGTCTGTAAAGTTTGCTTTATCAGTGGTGGGAAGCTAAAGAATATATCTGGTTTTGAGTGCAGACTCTATAAATCTGGCCTGACCTTGCCCTCTATATGGCTTGCAAAGACTACTTTGTCTCTCAGTCATGTCAAGGAAGAGACAAGTGAAGTGTGTGTCATGACTGATATTTTTGCATGTAACTCCTCTCTCTGTAGCTGTTCAATCAGCGAACGGTGGAAGCCTGGCTGTGGGAATGAAACATCTCTGATTCTGTGAGGTTGGCCATTCATTGCTGGCAGACGATTCTCCTTGGTTGTGGAATTTCTGCGTGTCTTATGAGAGACATTGAGGACTTTTATTTTGGACTATTTTTTCAAGGATTTTTATACTACAAACAGCCTAGGAAGACAGATATTTTGTCTCTCTCTAGAACAGAGGGCTGAATTTTTCAACCAGCCAATATGTTTCTTTCTGGGACAAATATGGGGCAGAGTTGCTAGGAGACCCTTTCAAAGATGAGGCTTACTGAAATTTGGGGTTTCCTAGCCATTACATAAAGCTACTGCATGTGTAGCATCTATGCCATCTGGTCCTCATACCCCTCAATCAGGTTTTGGGGGACCACGGAACACAATGACACTAATGCCGCTTGCTATGCTCTGAGTTAAAAAAGCCCGTGCTTCTGATACAGGCGTCTCCTGACTTCTGCCAGCGTCTGTCTAATGGTGACAGGCTAATTTGTTAACATGTGGCAGGGTAGAATCTCCTTCACAGTACTTGAAAAGCTTGTGAGTTTTGAGGCTTTGTGCAGTCCTCCTGAAATGCATTTCTGTGGGAGAATTAAATCCTAATACCCTGATATGTTTACTGTATGCAATGAATTGTATTTTCTGCTATGCATGCAGAATAGTAGTATGTAAAATTAGACAACTGAGAAAGTAGTCAAATTGTCTGTAGGGCTTGATTTTTTTTTTATGAAACCAGTTGAAGTGTTCAGGTGTTCCCAAAGGTAAATGTTTGATTTTGAATCTCTGGGTGGTTGGCACCATGAACCGCTTTTGCCAGCACAGAATTAGAAACAGTTTTTCAAAGGCTAGTAAGAAATACAAACATTTTCTGAATCTCAAAATAGTGAATATGCTATTTACTGTCAATATGAGTGGTGTGAGGTAGCAGTTCTCAGGAGATCACTAGTTTTCTAATCATAACTATGGTACAAGACAGAGAGAAAACACTTGGAGTTCGTAAAACTTTTAATTGGCCTGCTAGAAGTGAACGTGAGGAAGGGAGCTGAGCAAACTGGATTTTTGTTTGCAAACATCATGCTAGGGACTCTCGGGGACCATCCGTGTCTCTGGCCTTTCCTTCCCGTTAAGGAAGAATAAACACAACACTGTTATCTCTACAGAAGCCAAGGGAATTTAAAGCAACTTCAGGAAGCTGACAGTGTGACATTTCTAAGCAAAAGAAATTCTATCATATTCCCTGTAGTTAGACAGCAACATTTATAAATTGATCTTTTCCACTATTCCATAAGCCGAACGTTAGACTCCAGTACGCAGCTGGTTGTGGATTAGAGAAAAATTTCTCCACCCACGTATCTGAAAAAATAGGCAAAGCAACAAGGTATACACTTTTTCCATTTGCCTTACATTTACTTTCATAGCCCATGATGAACTTTTTATTTTTAAAAATTAAAAAATTAAATAATTTTATTGTTTAAAAGGTGAAAGAGAGAGAAGAGGGGAGGGCCCAGATCAGTGTGCATAGTTATATGTCATTCATTGTGACATAATTTTATTCCACACAGGTGGATTTGGGGCCATGTGGGGTGGGAACCAAACCGGGAGCCTCCCACCTGAAAGGCAAACACTTCAGCATTCGCTGAGCCATCCAGCAGTTACCAGTTGCACCACAGTTCAGCATATGGGTTTGCACAGGCCGGGGCTGGGAATGAAGCCCCAGACCTCATGATTGTGAGGCAAGTGCTCAACCACCGAGCTATCCCGGCATCCCTGAAGTTCGTTGACACATATAATTTCATCCTTAATAAGGTTGTTTAGACACCTTTGCACATTTCATAGTTTGAGTTTTTAGATTACAAAGATGCAAGACGTTGGAAGGGAAGAGTGAGAGTATATCTTAGAAGGGAGAGAATGATTACCTTCTGGCTGCCTAATCAACCTGAAAGCCTTGGGCTCTTTTCTTCCAAAGTCCTAACGAGTAAAGAAAGAGTTTGCTTTGTGCCTAAACCCTGTCTTTCTGCTATTGTTCCACTTCCGTTCCTCTGGATCATTGTTTTGCTTCATTCTCTTTTTGCTGGAAACTTTTCTGGTTTCCAGGCCCCTATGCTGGGTGACCTGCTTGTTCCTGTCACATTCTTCCTAAGCATCCGTTTTGAAGAAATCGACTTGCTTTCTATATATCACTATCTGTATGACTTCATTAGTGCAGGCTATGGAATACAGATTCATAAAATATATTGACTTTATTGTTTACTTTACAGATTTCTTTTTTGGCGTATACCTTTTTTGCTTTTGGTTACTGCCCATGCCTGCCTTGATACTGTTTCATTATTTTAAGAATGCTATGCTTTAAAAAATTATCATGTATTTTTTTGAAGAAGTCTAACATATAACATTATATTGGTTTTAGATGTATAACATAATGATTCAGTATTTGTGTATATTGCCAATTGATCACCACAATAATTTTAGTTCACATCTGTTTGCTATCAATACTTAAATTTCTTTTTGTTGCGATGTGAACTTTTAAGATTTACTCTTACTAATTTTCAAATATAACCATAGTCACCATATTGTACTTTATACCCCATGATTTATTTCTTTTACAACTGGGAGTTCTTACTTTTTGACCCCTTTCACCCATCTCATCCCATTCCCCACCCCTTTTATGGCAACCACCAATCTTTTTTCTGTATATCAATATATATGTGTTTTTCTTTTCTTTTTTTCTTTCTTTTTCCCTCCCTCCCTCCCTCTCTCCCTCCTTCCCTCTCTCCTTCCGTCCTTCCTTCCTTCCTTCCTTCCTTCCTTCTTTCCTTCCTTCCTTTCCTCCTTCCTTCCTTTTTTAGGATTCTACACATATGTGAGATCATACAGAATTTCTCTTTCTCTCTCTGTCTTACTTATTTCACTTAGTATACTGCCCTCAAGGTCTATCCATGTTGTCACAAATGCCAAGATTTGATTTTTTTCTATGGCTGAATAATATTTTAATATGTATGCATGCCACATTTTCTTTATCCATTTAGCCATAATTTATGTGTTTTCTTAATTCCAGTTTTCAAAATAGTTCAAAATGTAAAGTGATACAAATAGAAAATGAATGGTAAGCTTTGACACCTCTTCTTCTACATAGGTTCTGAAAACTTCTTTTTTAGGTATCATACTGATATAATTCTGCAAAAGTCATAAATCCTGTGGTTTCAGTAACATATGCATACATTTCAAATGACAATATATATGTATATACACACATATATATTCTGTATTCTAATTCACTTTGTTATAATATTTAGATATAGAGAAAAACAAATATCTCAAGGTCTTCTTAAGATTTTAGGGATTCTGTATATTTGATCCCATACTTTTGGGGATATTCAGTAGTTAAAATGATTTCTGACAATTTTATAAAAGGATAAAAATGGGCCCTAAAAAGAAAGTGAAATGTGTTACTAAAACTAAACAGGAGAAGGATAGGGATATACATATAAAGTACATGGTGATTAAAAAAAAAAAAGTTCTATGGAAAGTGAATAAGATACAAGAATATTTGCAGAGGTTATATAATTTATACAAAGGCAACAGTAGCACATATAGTGGGACTACAATGACAGATTTAAAATCCCTAGAATTAAACTTAATCTCCCCAAATAGTTGAATCTTGGAAGATAGCAATAACAACACAAAGAACATCCAAAGAAAAGCAATTCAGTTGGCTTTTCTATAAAGTATACACCTATGACGACCCCTGCGCTCTCTAATTCCAAAAATGACACCAAAAGACAACAGAAATTACATAATCTCACCACAGAGAGAAAGGATATTGATTAAGTAGCATTTGTTCTCCGATTCTGAGCAATGAAAACTCATGATGTATCAATTTTTGAAGCTATCCAATGAACTAGATAATGTTTTGGGGATATATAGGATTTAGAATCACATAGCAGTGGTAGAAAAAGTGAGAATTTAACACATAGATTCTCAGAGACACACTTATAATCTTAAAGATTTATTTTTATTGTTTTTGACAGAGAGAGAGAGACAGAGACATAGAGAAGAGAGAGGGCCCAGAACAGTCTCCACAGTTGCACATCATTGGTTTTTCCACATAGTTTCACTCCACAGGTGGGTGCAGGGCTGCACAGGGCAGGAACTGGGCCGAGGTCTCACCCCAGTGAGAACCTAACTAGGGGCGCTCCCCAGTTCAGCATATGGGTCCACACAGGCCGGGGCCAGGATTTGATCCTCGGTCTCCAGGACTGCAAAGTGAGCGCCTAACCCACTGAGCCATCCCAGCTTCCCCTACAATTATAATCTGATTGGAGGCAGAATTTCTTATTTATTGAAATTTTACTATCAAATGTTTGTTAAAGACAAAGAATGAACAGAAAGTAAATAAATGCTAATAATGAAAATAGCATCAGTAAAGAAATTTATACTTGATAGTCAAGTGATATGCGTAGATTACAGGCCATGTGCTTGATGATTACAAACAGGATGTCCAGAAAAATAAAAAGTGGATCCATTAGAAGAAATAGTTATGAGGAATTTTATGGGTGAAATCTATCATCAGAATATTGATAAATCTGAGTTATTGAACTGCTGGTGGGTTACACAATTGTGCTTGTGTAGACAAGTCTCCATCATTACTAACTTTGCACATTGGATCATGTTAAAGGCCAGTTGTAGTTTTCTTTATCAATATTTTTTCTGTCATTTTTGTTTAGTTGGTTGCCTGGACGGTATTTTACTACTGGAAAGAACTATCATTTTAGAAAGCTGGGATGGCTCAGCAGGTTAAGCGCTCGCTTTGCAGCCCCAGGGACTAAGGATCGAATCCCATCCCTGGCCTGTGCAGAACCCATCTGCTGAACTGGGGTGTGCTCCTTATGCGGGAGGCCCCCAGTTTGGTCCTTGTTCCCTGGTTCTGCCCCTGGCTCGAGGGGGTGTGCCTCCCATGTGGGAGGCCCCCATCCCAGTTTCCACCCTGTGTGGTCCCCCCTCCCCCACACACCTGTGTGGAGTGAAACCATGTTGAAAACTGATGACATACAACTATAGGAACTGCTGGGCCCTCCCCCTTCTCTCTGTCTCTCTCAAAAAGACTATAAAATAAATCTTTAAAGAAGTGTCATTTTATGTTTTAAAGAAACTGCTACAGAAAAGTACCTCTACCTTCAGGAGAAATGTTTTTATCCTACATTATTTCTGGAACACTCATACCTTGGCAGAATCACACCTTAAAATTCAAGCCAGATCACATTGCAGTTCATTTATTTATTTTTTAAATTCTAACAACACTTTGTGGAGTCTAGATCAATTTCAAAAGAATTTTCTTATTGGAAATATAAAAAACTAGTTTATTTTATTGATTAATCCAAATAGTTAAGGATTTTGTGACCAAAGATAAAACTAAGGTTTTACTGTTTTATATTTTTAGTTTATGGAAAATATCCTCAAGTGAGTTAGAGGAGATATACAGAAACATTGCACCCTAAGAATCAGGAAAAAGGGGAAACTGGTTTAGCTGAATGGGTTAAATGCTCGCTTTGCAGCCAGCCCCAGGACCCAAGGATCAAATCCTGGCCCCAGCCCAGGTGGATCCATATGCTGAACTGGGGTGTGCCCCCAGTTCAGTTCTTGCCGGGGCCTATGTGGGATGCTCCTGGCCCAGTTCCTGCCCTGCGCAGCCCCGCACCCACCTGTGGAGTGAGACTATATGGAAAACTAATGCTGTCAACTATGGAGACTGCTCTGGGCCCTCCCCCTTCTCTCTATCTCTCTCTGTCTGTCTTTCTGTCAAAAAACAATAAAAATAAATCTTAAAAAAAAAAATCAGGAAAGGTACAATGATACTTCCCTAAAAGTATGATTCAAATCCAAGAAATGAAATTTGTTTCCTTTTCAGTTCATTCTGAATATTCATAAAGTATTGACTGTAACCTTAACTTTATTCTTTCCAATTGGGTTATTAAGAGGTAATTTCATGACTTCTTCCTTTTTGAAAGCTTAATTTTTTTTCTTGCATTTTTTTTTTGCTAATGTATAATAAGCTCATCTTCAAGAAGTATATATTTCAAAAACATTCAAATAAAATCTCAATGCAGTAGTCCAAGCTTGTTCAACCCACAGCCTGAGGGCCTCATGTGGCCCAGGACAGCTTTGAATGTGGCTCAACACAAATTCGTCAGCTTTCTTAAAACTGTAAGAGATTTTTTAATGATTTTTAAAAATTTATTAATTTTTTTAGCTCATAAGCTATCTTAGTATGTGGGTATTTTATGTGTGGCCCAAGACAATTCTTCTTCTTTCAATATCACCCAGGGAAGCCAAAAGGTTGGACATCCCTAAGTAGACAATGAACAGTGTGATTTAAGACCATAAATGTGATAAGCAACTTGGATATATATTGTCATTCTAATGTCTTCTTTTTTCTTTTAATAATTGCCCTCTTGAGGAAAATATGGTTGTTAAATGGTAAAGGAGCAGGGAGCGTTCATAGATGAAACTACTTCCAAATTCTGCATATACTGATTGTTAGTAAAAAGGAAAAAAACAACAACAAAAAAACTGCAGTTGGATACAGAAGACATGAATAGTAAACCTACCTCCACGAATGGGAGGTCTTGCGAAGCTGAGCAACTCACTTATGTGTTCCAAAGTCTTTATCTGTAAAGAAATTTACTCTTGGGGGAAAGCCTGGATGGCTCAGCCAGTTGAGCACCTGCATTGCAGCTCCCGGGTCTGAAGATCAAGTCCCAGCTCCAGCCTGTGCAGACCCATATGCTGAACTGCGGTGTGTTTCCCACCCCAGTTCGGTTTCCACTGGAGTGAGCTTCTCATGTGGGGAGGCCCCCTGCCTGGTTACTGCCAGGTGCAGCCCCACACCCACCTCTGGAATAAAACTATGTGGAAAACTGATGACGTGCAACCATGGAAACTACTCTTGCCCCTCCCCCTTCTCTCTGTCTCTCTCTCTCTCTGTCTCTGTCAAAAACACTAAAATAAATCTTTAAAAGAAATTCATTCTTGGGGTTATTTTGAGTATTATGTAAGAAGTTACATATAAATAAATAATTGTTGAACATAATATAGCATTCTGAGTAAAGGAGCTATTATTTGAAATCATTAAAATTTTATCTTACCATTTTCTTGTTTTCCTTGTCAAAAACAAAAAACAAAACCTCACAAATAACATATTAGCTTGGTTAATATCTCTATTTTAATTTGAACAAAGACAGTTTGTCAGGGAAACCTGAACAATAGTAATGTTTATCTTTACAGAGAAATGTTCTTCACATATTTTGTTTTTACTCATAATTATATTTTCTTAATCTCTTATTAGACTATAACTTCCTTGACAGTAGAGCTATATCTTCACTGATCTGTCTTTATATGACACTTTATATGGAATTTGTATAAAAGTATCTAAATATATCATACACATATGGCATTGTAGTACCATTAGAAATTACTAATATCAATAAAATTTGTTATGGAGCATTGTATTAGATAAATCAGTATGTTTTGCTTAAGCATGACTTTTCAGGTTGATTATAGCAGAAACACACTTAAATTGAATTTACTGAAATATAAGAATATCTTATACTATCTTAGAAAAAAAAAAAAGGCAACTCTGTCGCAAACTGAAAGGCAAGACGTTGTTGACTTCACTCCTGGGGAGGAACTGGAAGTCCATGAGCAACCAAAACAGCTGTTCTCTTCATGTGTCTCCGGGCTCCATTGTCTCCTACTTTTAATTCTTCACACATCTACAGGCAATTATTCTCTGTTTTTTTTGTACAGTGGGGGAATTGTGACCTCACCATCAGTACTAACTTTACAATCCAAAATGATAACAGAGGATGACTAGTGTTTGGAATCCTAATACAAATTGTGGGGGAAAGAACTGAATTAGCCTGACCTGTGTCCAATGTCCACCATAATACACATAGCTGAGGCTACAGTAATGGGTCTAAACCAGTGGTACCTAAGTTCATGGTATCAATTCAGAGGATGGGATAGCAGGTGTATGTTTTAGTGGGTAACAGAATGAGCATTCATTTAAAACTATACTTAGTGTAATTAATAAGGATAATTTTGGAGGAAACAGTGGTTTGGTTTGGAGATTTTAAAAAATCACTTCACAGGGACAGAGATATACTCATATATACGAGCACAACTACCCTTTCTTAGGTTAAATTAGTCAGAACCTTTACAATAAACCGCAATGCATAATGTAAATATGCTCAAAGAATGTTTAAATAGAAGATGAAAATTATTTGATAAGCACTATTAGATAAACTAGTGATGATGTATTCTAACCTTGTCAGTTCAGAACCATAAATTATAATTTCTTCCCACATCACTTGACATTTTCTGTCAGGGGTAACTATCCAGTGCCTAGCTGGTTGTCTGGCAAATAGAAGACTCAATAGTTATTTATTAAAATAACTGAGATATTCTGAATCAGGTTGGCTGCTATTATTAAATACGAATCAAAAGCTTGAAACATGCAGTCTGCTTTTCCCATATAAAAATTCATTTTGTTATTAAAAAAATAGATTTTATGCGTTGATACATAGAGCAGTAGGGAATGGGAAATGTGGGCTTCTAGAATTTTAAAAGCTATAAGAACTGAGTGACAGAATATTTATATAAAGGAACATATTTATCAGATTTCTCAGCAAGGACGATAGAGGACAGAAGAGAATGGAGAAATATAGTTAATATGCTTAGGAAAATAATAGCAATTACTCTCAGTATAAACAGGTAAAATATTATTTGACACTGAGGGTGAAATAAAGTTATTTTTCATATTTGGAAAAACTAAGAGACCATCTTTAAGCTTTCATGGGATATTTAAGGTTATTTCTATATAGAAAAATAAAATTTGGAGGCAAAATATAGAATAATGAAGCAGCCATAATCACCCAAATTGATACAGTCTGTTACTTAAATTTATATTAAGAATATTCAATTTTAGTTCAAAATAGTAAAATTAAAACTTGAAACAATACTAAAATAATGGTTATATTTGCTGGATAAAATTTGTTAAGGTCTTTATGATATTTAAGAGGAAGAGATAATTGATATTATTAGTTAAAACCCGCTCTTAAAAATTAAGAGTAGCCATTCAGAGAACAAATAAAATTAAAAGAAAGAAGAGGGAAGATTTTAACACAAAACTAATAGACAAAAAGGATAAGCACCGTTGTAAGAGTGTAGAGTAGTTTGGTAGACAATTAACAAGATAGAACTATGAGGTAGTTTTTATGCCACGTACTTAACCATAAAAAACACACCTTTTTCCAAGTACAGTGCAACATTTACAAAAATGGACTGAGTATGTCTTTATAAAGTCTTTAAAAATGCAATTCATATACTATCAACATAAAGAAAAGTAAAATTAGAATTTATCAGGGAAGAGATGACTTTGTAAAACATAACTTTTATTTGTAGTTAATAAAAACTACACTCCTTATTTCATCTTTATTTACATCACAATAAAGAGTATGATGCATTTATAAACAAACTTGAAGGTAATTGCCATATAACAAAAATATATACAATCTATCAAAGGAAGTATAGCTATAATTTTATAGTTGTGTACTTTTAGTAAAAAGAATGAGAGTGACGATACACAGTAGATTCTCAGTTAACTGGCACCCACTGGGAATGGGTAGATGCCAGATAAGTGTAAGTAGGCTCTCCATTAACTGGAATTTAAGCAACTGGCACTCTTAAGTGTGGAAAAAGATAATTCACAAAAATGGAAACAAATGAAACAAGCAAAATACCTGGGGTAGCAATACTTGTCCCTGACAAAATAGACATTAAAACAAAGACTATAACAAGAGACAAAGAAAGGACTCTCTAATTCTACTTCTGGTTTTTATCTGAAGAAACCTGAAATGCTATTTTGAGGGGACATGTGCAACCATACGTTCATTACAGCATTGTTTACAATGGCCAAGATGTGGAAGCAGTCTAGTTGTCCATCAATGGATGAAGATATGAAGAGAAGGTTGTACGTATATATAATGGAATATTGCTCATCCACGAAAGGGGATGGGTTCTTGCTATCTGCAGCAGAATGGACTGACCTGAAGAGTAGTGTACTGAGTGGGGTGGCAGACAGAGAAAGGCAGATGCAATGTGATTTCAGTGATACATACAATCTAAAGAACAAAATGAACAAACAAAAGAGAAACAAACTCATAGATACAGAGAACATTTCAGTGGGTTTAGGGGTGAATGAAAAGGGAAGAGATTAAAAAGTACAAATTGATTGTTACAAAGTAATCATGGGGCTATAAAGTATAGAATAAAGACTACAGTCAATAATACAATAAGTATGTATGGTATCAGATGGGTACTGATTTATTTTAGTGATAGATGAGGGGATTTGGGGGAAAGGTGAAAAAGGTTAAGGGATTAACAAGTACAAATTAGTAGTTACAGAATAGTCATGGGATGTAAAGTAAAGCACAGGGAATATAGTAAATAATATAGTAATAACTATGTATAGTGCCAGGTGGGTACTAGACTAGTCAGGGGGATCACTTCTTAAATTACATAAATGTCTAACCTCCATGCTGTAGACCTGAAATTAACTTAAAATAGTATTGATTGTCAATAGTAATTTAAAAATTTTTAAAAATAGAGGAAAAAGTGAAGGGCTATAAGAGGTTCAAATTTTCAGGTAGAAACAAATATGTCATGGAAATGTAATGTACTGAATAGTGAATACAGTGAATATAGTCAATAATATTGTGATAGTGTAATACAGTGTCAGATGGTTGCTAGATTTTAGGCATGTAAATATTGAATAACTATGGTGTATACCCAAAACTAATATAATAATGTATATTAGCTATATTTTAAGAAAAAAATTTTAAAAAGTACAAGGAAGGAAGGAAGGAAGGAAGGAAGGAAGAAAGAAAGAAAGAAAAAGAAAGGACCATCCCAGCAGGAAGAAAACAAAACAAAACAAAACAAAAAAATGTCAAATACAGACAAGAAAAAGAAAATTACCAACCAGATTCTTTTATGATTTCCATATAAAATATTGGCCAATAGAATTGGCAATTTTGGCAGTTTTCAAAGAAAATATTCTTTTACCAATAAGAATTTATTTTCAGAATTTATGCATTATTGTATGCTAAGATGTTATAGTAATACATTAAAGCAGGGGCCTCCAAACTACGGCCCGTGGGCCACATCTGGCCCGCAAGTCGCTCTCATATGGCCCATGGAGACCTTTTTATCTACGGAAAAAAATTACTGAAATTTACGTGTATTCTGCCAAGATCAGCCGCTTACTTTTTCTACTTCTGTTCATAGTCTATGAGATGATATAACTGCTGTTTGATAGTTAATGCGGCCCTCGGGCTGAAAAGTTTGGTGACCCCTTCAAGTTTAAAGAGATACCGGTAATGATAAAAACAAGTGAACAATTCAGTAAAAGCAGAATACATATTTGATGAAGTTGAACATTCAAGATAAAAACCTTTAGCAAACTTGTAATTAGAAAAAGCAAATTTCTATCCTGATTTCAATACCAATCAAAAGCAACAATAAGTATCACACTCAGTGGTGAAATTTTAGTTTCATTATAGTCAGGAAGATTATGAGGTTGTGCTTCTTAGGAGATATAAGAATTAGAAATAGAGAAGAATATCTTTATCTGCAGACATGATTATCCATATAGAAAATGCAATGCATAGACAATGTAATGTAGAATTGTATACCGGGAGCCTATGAAATTTTTATGAGCTAATGCATCCCAATAAATTCATCTATTAAAAAGTAAGAAAGAGTAACAAATTGCAGTAACATCTATAGACAAATTATTAAAAATACCTTCTAAGCAGTGATAATCAGTTAAAAATGTAAACAAAAAAATTTCAGTTTCTATGAGAACAAAAAATCTAAGTTCTGTTTAACAAAATAAGTGCAAAACCAATCTAGGGAAAGGTCCAAGACATTAAAGGTATAAAAAAACAAAACACCATGAGTGAATGTTTACACACACACACACACACACACAGACAGACACACACACACAATGTTCATCAATTAAACTCCAATAACTAAGTGATGTTGATACTCTATAATATTGTCTGTATATTCAAATCACTCCCATAAAAATTCCAATAGGACTTTTCAAGAAGCAAGGAAAGTTGATACTTTATTTCATAGGCAAAAGCCAAGTACCAGGAAGAGTGTAGACAAATTTTTAAGTAAGATACTCTAAATTAAAAAAATTGGCTAAATTTTAACTGCAATTAAATGGAAAACTTTGTACAAAATCAAAAGGGAAAAGACAACCACAGACTAGAAGAAGACTTTCTAACGGCTATAACTGACAAACCGTTAATATGCAGAAAAGCTTCCCTCAAAAAATTCTACAAATCATTAGAAAAAGACAACCAAATAAAATAATGGACAAATTGATATAAATAGGTGGCTTCTTTAGAAAATAATCCAAATTGTCAGTATTTATTTGTGGTAGACTAAATAATGACCTCCCAAAGATGTCCATGTCCTAATTCTTGGAACTGGTAACTGTGCAACCTTAAATGGTAAAAGGGGCCTTTTACAAGTGAATAAATTAAGGATCAGAAGAAGCATCATTGTGGGAATCCTGGGGTGCCTCCGATGTAATTAAAAAGCTCCTTATGAGATTAAGGAGGCTGGAGGATTGGAGAATAGTAGCAGTGGATGTGATGACAGAAGCAAGAGATTGGAATGATTCAAGGGAGGGGTTACATATCAAGAAATGAATACAGGAAGATTAGAAGCTGAAAAAGGACTGGAAGAATGGAAAGCAAATTATCCCTTAGAAAATGCAGAAGAATTGTAGCCCTGACAATGCATTTTAGAATTCTGACCTCCAGAAGTATGAGAGAAAAATGTTGCTTTTTTTTTTTTTTCTGTAGCAAAGGCACCTTCACTTTATTGTTTCTTAAGATGTTTCTTTTATTGTTAAATTTATTGGGGTGACATTGATTGGTAACAATTATATAGTTTCCAGGTGTACAGCTCTACATTACATTGCCTATGTATAGTATTATGTATTCACCACCCAGAATCAGCTCTTCCTCCATCACAAGACAGTAAGTTAGTGCTGATTGGTTATGCTCGTGATAGGAAACTAGTAAAATATGTCTCCCTCTCTTGTAACCAGGAAATTCAAATTTAAAAACAACGAAATATCATTTTACACCTATTTGTTAGGCAAGTAATTGCAAATCTGAGAATAGTATGGGTAGCATGTGTGGTTTAGGATACAGATAAATGAGAATTCTTGTACATTCTGATGGTATAGGTAGATTCTAACATGGTATAGTCATTTTAAGAGAGAAAACACCAGTGACATAGATATTCTTCTACTAAGTATATGCTACAGAGATGCTCACACATGGTACAGAAGTAGGTGTGATAAGAATGCTCATTGCAAAATTATTTGTAAGAAAAATTAGAAACAACCAGAATGTTCAATTGTAGAAAAGATACACAGCAATATATTTGTAAAAGGGGAAAAATCTACAGCTATTTAAACAAATGAACTGAAGGTGAACTTATCAATAGAGGTAACACAATAAGTTGCCAAAATTTTCAATATTTTGCTATTTTTGTTATTTGTATTGCCATAAAAATGTTACATCTTGCCTGTTGATACAGGAATATTAGGTAAATAAAATATTTATGAGAATGATAAACTCCAGAAATATGATGGGTACTTCTGAGAAAAGAGGGAATCAAAGAGTAATACACAGATTATCCCCTTCCATTTATGTTTTATATCTTAAAAATAGGCTAAAGTCCACATGATGAAATTTTAAAGTTTTACAAAGCTGGGTGTTTAGTAAATATATATTTGTTATGTTATTCTCTACATCTCTATGCATATCTGAATTGTTTCTCTATTTTAGAAACAAAACAAAACTCATCTTTTATTTTAACAAACCCAACCTCAAAAGGTTTCTTTAAAAATGGATGTCCGTGGATTTTTTTCCTAGAACATCAAACATCAAAATGAAAAAAAAAAAAAAGGTTTTTTATTCCCTTAAAAATAGCTTAATATGTCCTTGCCAAAGTCATAACCAAACTTCTACACACTAAGAGCTTAACTAAAAAATTTTGGAAGAGTGGCATAAGAAATTGGACTTGATTTTCAAATAACACATAATATGGTTGAAAAATGCCCCAGATAAACTTCTATAGGCCACCACTGTGGCTCAGGCTTTCCCAGGCCACACTGTATGATAATCGGTAAATCTCTGAACCATTCTCTGTAGTGTTAAGATCCAGTGGCCTGGGGCTCCTTCCTAAGATGCAGGGGAGATCAGAGGAAAGATATGATGTACCTGTCAAGAGAAATAAGAATAACTGTACTTGGCAAAATCTGTTTTGTAGCTATTCTGTTAGATTTGTCTAGAAATCTACTGCCACTTGCCACTAGTTATTGAACACTTAGGTTTTACTTTTTGAGATTTCTGGAAATAATCTTGGAGTCTTTCCGCTACCAAAATTCAGGCAAAAAATGGGGAAAATCCTCTTCTTTGGTCGTGAATATGTTAGCAGATTAGAAATTTAAACTAAAATGTCCTGTATTACTGGAAGAGAAACTGTTCAACTTTAGGTTCAAATTTGATGTTTTTTCACAACATTGCTGTTTAAAATTCTGTTCCACAGCTCTCTTTAATTAAAATAGTAAGATACGAGCTTTGATCAGAAAATATCCAGCCATAAATGCCTCCATTTTTCATATTATATGGCTGGATACTATCTGGAAAGCCTTCGCATTATCAATCTGTTCCCATTAATGTATTTTTAACCATTAGCATCTAAGTTGTATGATACAGTTTGATGGTTTTCAAAAATATGCACAGACTCCCTAGAGATTTGAAGAGAGAGCTTAAAATTCAGTGCTTTAAAAGTGGGAGATTAGACACAAGCTAAGAAAAAAAAA
>PVKE010026118.1:0-22552 GCA_004027555.1 Craseonycteris thonglongyai
GTGGGCACTAGATATATGGTGGTGGAGGGGGACCTGATTCTGGGAGCTGGGCACATGATGCGATGCATGGGTGATGTGATGTGGAGTGGTACATCTGGAAACTATCTAATTGTTGCCAACCAATGTCACCCCATTAAATTTAACAATAAATAAATAAATAAATAAATAAATAAATAAATAAATAAAATAAAGGAATTCTTATATCATTTATGTGTCCTCAATAGCATATATGTGCCAGAAGGCTCCTGTCTTCTTTTCCTTCAATCAATTGCCTTATTGTGAGTTCAAGAGAATTCCCATCTTGAACATTTTTAAGCACTTCTTCTTGGTCACAGTGCCCTTTGGAATGCCCACATAGACCAGGACACTAGCTGCATCAGATAGATCTCAGTAAGGATATGTTCAAAACTTTTGATATTTTGGAGTTATTAATCCATAAGCATTACACATCTCAGGACTCTAATCTGGCCCAACAAAGCAGTTTGGCAGCCTAGAGACAAGACCAAATTTGTCATCTTATCCTGTATGCTCAAGCAATGGAATGTTGACCATCGGGTTATCAAATCTGGAGGGCATAACGTCTTTAAAAGTTTCTTCTCATGGCCAGTCCTTTGGTTTCAACATCATTAATACTTTTTTCATTTTCCAAAACACTTGGAACATCTTCAAATGCATTCCAGAAATCTACTTTGGCTTCTGTGATTTCATTGGTTCTTGATATAGACTGAAAGCTTATGTCATCCATAATTTATATGTTGAAATCTAATCTAATCTAATGTTATGGTGTTCGGAGGTGGGGTCTTTGGGAGGTGATGAGGTATAAAGTCAGAACCCCATGAATGAGATTAGTGCACTTATAGAAGAGACCCCAGAGAGCTCCATTGCCCACTTCCACCATGTGAAGACACAGCGAGAAGATAGCAGCTATGAACCAAAAAGGGGGCCTCGTCAGATACTAAATCTACTGGCACCCTTATCTTAAACTTCCCACCCTCCATAAATAATATTGGGGGGCGGGCGGGGTGTTTTTTAAGCTATTCAGTCTATGGTATTTTGTTATAGCAGCCTAAACAGACTATGAAAGTCCTATAATTAATTAGATTGTTAGATTGACTTCCTGGTCACTGAACTCTTTCTCAAAGTATTCAGGTTTTCAAAAGTCAGTGTTTAATTGACGATGCACTCCAGACATCATCACTGGCTGCTTTCGTTTCCTGTACTCCCTGAATACATTCCAGTAGCTCTTATAATGGGGATCTTGCAAGCACAGCAAGCAATTACATGTAGCAGTGAGGAGTATCAGGATGTTAGGTTTGTCAGCAGTTTTCAAGGTTCTTATATAAATCTTGAGGTTCTTACAAAAAAAGAAAAGAAGGGAAGAAGTGTTATTTTCTACCAAAGGAGCAAAGATGTCATCAAGGATTTTTGGTGTATTCTTGAATCCATTTTCTGTCTTTTTTTCCTCATTAACATTCCAACTGTTTAGGTCTGCCAGCCAGTTTAACAGAGAAGTGCTGATGGGGCACGTTGGTTTTGGGCTGCTGGCTTGCTTGGAGGCTGCTCCCCCACCCACAGCTGCTGGCTCCAACACAGGGAATCCGCAAGAACACAACACCCAGAATAGGTTTTTGTCCAACTAAGGAAATCTGTTTTCCATCTTTCTTTAGGGCTGGCTTTGAGAAGACCTTAAATTGTCTATTTGAACAAGGACAACTTGTTTTTATTCCACATTTTGCTGTTACAAATGAATAGTTTCCAACATCATTGAGAGCTCTTCCAGGAATGATCTGTGTAGGTAGTACATTCCTTGGCTCACGTACCTGAATCTTCATGCACCTCAGATAAAGAAAATCCTTATAGATAGCTCCCTGTTGGCAACTTTTCTTCTTCATCTAGTAGCAGTCCACACACAATCCAAATGCATAATAAGGATAAACCCAGTGCAGGCTGAGGATGGTGTTGTCACACACACAAGATATTTCTTGAACACATTTGGCATCTCACTCCCTAGAAACCCTCTAAGAGATGCTCTTACTGTGTGGCTTCCCGGGTGATGTAGCTTTCTTTTCAGAAACATCTATTGGACATAGTGATCGCCAACGTGGGCCAGGATGTTCTTTTCTGTATCCAAATCAGTCCTCACCACACTTTTAGATAAAGGCAACCATAACCTAATCGCTTTATTGTTATTACAAACATGTGACAAATAGGCAGCTCAGCAAAAAAACACCAGGCTCTCATAACCTAATAAGGAAGAAAGTTTTTCTTTTTAGAGTCTGTGGGAGTAGAATCATGCTTACACAACTCCCTTTTCTCTTTCATCAGTCACTGCAGAAAAACAGTGACTACCATGACTTAGTTGACTTTATTTTAAATATATGAGGTTAGGAATACCTTGGAAGACAAGCAGCAGAAAATCTGACAAAATAAGAAGCGCAGTCATAGGAGGCTGTTGATGATCAACTCATAAGCCGTGTCATCAGGAGCCTAAACTTTCTATTTGTTGACAGATCATCCTCAGCTTTTAGCTTTTCATCTTTATGCTTCTTACAAGGGGTAGTCAAGAAATTCTTGAAATGAAGGGGAAGACGGTTAAAAAACAAACAAACTATTATTTTTATTTTTCAATATATTAGCCTTAACCCCAATATACTTTTCAGATCTTTCAATAAGTTTATACCCTAAAATAAAAATGTTTTGTTTTTGTCTTCAAATTGCAGCTTTAACTTTTTTGTCATCTGTAAATTTCTTCCTCTAAAACTGTCTTTTTCATATTTCAGAACACATAATTATCAGACGGAACCAGGTCTGGACAGCTGTGGAAGTCACAGCTGTGAAGAACAGTCAATGGAATGGCGAGTCCTGGTCATGGGCATGTTGTCATGCAAAAGCAGCACCCTTTGGTCTATTTTCCTCTTCTTTTCTCTGCCACAGATTGTTTTAACTGTTTTAGCAGACTGGAATAGTACTCTCCAGTTACTGTGACACCCTTATTGTGTAATTGATCAGAAGGATCTGTATCCCCCCCAAAAAACAGTAGCCATGATTTTTCCAGACAATTGTAACATCTCGAACTTCTTAGGTGTGATGTGCCCTTTTCATGCCACAGCATGGACTTCTGCTCTGACTCAGACTTATCATGATGAACCCAAGTTTCATCTCCAATGAAAATCCGGTTTAAATCTTCATCGTCGTTGTCTCTGCAGAGGTCCCAAAACTTGCATGAACACTGAACATGCTGTTGTTTTTGAAGTGGTGTTAGCATTCTCAGTACCAATCTTGCACTGAGTTTTTACATACTTAAATGCTGATGGAGAACATTCAAAATAGTTGTAGGTGATACTTCAACCGTTTCTGCAAAGCTACTTTTTATTCCATCTGGCATCTTCCACTACAAGTTTTTCAGCATTTTGGACAACGTCTGAGGAAGTCGCCTCAACAGGACATCCTGGATGGAGGTCATCCAATCAATTCTCTGCATTGTGTGAAAAGGCTATGCCACTTGTAAACCATGATTTCCCCAGGGCAACAGTCCCTGTACACTGTTAACATTTCTTCCAAAATGGTTTGTGGTATTTTCCCTTGTTTTGTGAGGAACTTGATGGTGTAAAGTTCAATTTTATCCATACTTGGAATTTTCTTCACATTTGATGTGTTTCTTCAGTGTTATCTGAAAGAACATGGATGCAAGTAGGCTGAAATCTGGTATATATACTAATAATAAGTCACACTATCAAACTTGTGCACTATTACTCCCCGGCCTTGCAGATAACCTCCTATTCCTTGAATTTCTTGACCGCTCCTTATAATTCATAGTCTCAAGATGCCCACTAAATTTTGAAGCAAAGAAGAAAATAGATCACTTCCAGCCCCTACTATGCCTTTTATCAGGGAAGTAAAATCTTTTCCAAAAGTCCTTACTAGACATCTTCATATATTTCATTGGTCAAGACTAGGTTATTTGGCCACCCCTAGCTCCAAGAAAATCTGGAAATCAAGTATACAGAAAAGAACAACAAGATTGTCAGAGATCAATTATGATTCACCCTCTGGACCTGGGCAGACTGATGCTTGTATAAGTCAGCTATTGCAGTGATAATACTCCATAACAAGCAACTCCCAAAATCTTACTGGTTTATAAGAACAAACATTTTTTCCTCAATTATGGGCCTGTAAATCACCTATGACTCTACTAGGATTAGCTGGGATTAACTGTGCTTGAATCTAGGTTGTGCTTGTTTTCATGGTTAATTCATATATTTTCTCATTCTGGCACTACTGGTTACCTATTGAATATTCTCATTGCAGATGGTAGGTGCACAAGAAGCCAGTTTAAAATCACAGATATTTAGAGTCTCGTTCATGTCATGTCCAGTAACATTCCATTTACCAAAACAGTACCTAGCCAAGTTGAACACAAACTAGGAAGGGACATACAAGGATTGTGCAGAAAAAAATCCAGCTATTACCAGTATAATGAGAATGATTGCATGGCTGGATACTTTCCAGATAGCCCTCATACACTCTTCCTACTCGAGTGGAAAATGCTACAAAGTCACATGCCAAAACATATACATGTATAATTCTATTACAGACAGGGAATGAAGGATTGGAAACAAAAATCCAATCTTTCCCCTTATTCCAAACAAACCAAGGCACTGACAGCAAGAGAGGAAAGAATGGCTCTTGGGTAGCCATCTAATTCTTCCTTCCACACTAGAGTTGTCAAAAGAAGCTTTAGAAATTTATTTTCTGGGTTAGTTAGCAGAAGGAAGTGAGGAAATGTTAGAGTTACAAAATCACTTTCCTTGGCAGGGGTTTTCAGCTATAACATTGATGGGTAGTTGAATAGGCTGATATTTAACATCTCAAACTCTGTTTTGTAGTCTGATTTCTTGCTAATAGCAACATTTCTGATACAGTAAGTGCCAAGTACTACACTAAGTACTTTACATGCATTAGCTTACTTTGTTCTCACAACAAATCTATGAAGCTGTCCTCACTTTACAGATGAGAGGTCAAGTGACTTAGGCAGCTGCTCATAAATGGAAAAGCTATGACCGGAACCCAGATCTGTCTGATTGCATTCACTGAGGCATCCACTACTTACCAGGCGCTCTGCTGAGGATGCAAACTGACAACACAGCCCCTGCCCTCCAGAACTTCCTCTCTTAGTCTGTAAACTATACAGCCCACTGGAAATTACAAGTTGACTAAAAGATGGGTTCAGTGTAAGGATGTGTGTTATTTTTAAAATGAATATACAATGTGCCAGGTACTCTTTAAGGGCTTATCATGTCATATATCAATGAACCATCAGATAAAATCTATGAAGGAAGTACTATTATTTCCCACTTTAAGTATTAGGAAATGGAGATACCTACAGGTTATCTTTGTTACACACTAGAAAGAGAGGCAGCAGGATTAGAAACCACGAACTCTAAAACACAGGTTTATTTAAATATATTAATGAATCAATATAGCTAAAAAATACTAGCTATAAACTTAATCACGTAAAGACCTGTGAAATATTATATATTAAAAAGGATTCCTCACACTTGAGAAACTTGGAGTCATGGGTCTAGTATTCTTAAAGTTTTCCAAAATTAAAAACGAAGAGGAAGTATATTAAAATATAAAACAGTAAATCTCAGAGACCACGTTTCAACTACTCCACTATTTTATTTGTGTTTGATGTTTACATAATACTTTAAGATTGTTAATTAATCACAGCACATTCTGGTGATTATTGTGACCATTGTTATTAAAATCATTTTCTGTTGGGGTGCTGAAGGCACCGTTGGAGCCGTCTTGGCCTTTAGCTCCACCGAGTACCCAGAAGTTCGGCTCTAGTTCCAGCCTAGTTGGCTCCTGGTCCCGGGCCACTTGGCAGCACCATGCGCGAGGCGGCGCTGCTGCACCGTGTTCCCCAAGCGGCGGTGCCTGCGCCGCTCTGCCCGGCCCCAGCACCCAGACTCCGCGCTACGGATGCAGCACCCACAGCCGACCCCGTAACTGCCTCCCGGGGGCCTAATAATTCCAGAGCAAAGTTTTTAGAACATAGAACAAGAATATAGTCACTGTCAGAGGTGAAGTGCTTGCACATTGGAAAGTCAACCTCACTGAGCAAGGCACAGCACCTAGTTCCTCGGATTCCTCCTGGATGAAGAACGACCGGCCCACCTTTACTCTCTGGCAAGTAGAGATAATATAACACGCGAGCGTCTCTTAAAAGATCAGATTTGGGAAGGGTATGAGCAAATCCTCTAGGCCAGTAGGCAAACTCGCGAGCCGCAGTTTGCCGACCACTGCTCTAGGCCAATCTAGCCGAACAATGTCTTTTGTGAAATTCACACATGATCAGATTATGCGACGAAATGGGACAAAGCCAACAAGCTCTGTGTCCTGGAGCTTTTTTGCATATTTGGGTGCCAGGTTTGAGCTTAAGAAATGGTTGCTGCACACTTTTTCTACCTAGTTTGATGTCCCATTTCAGCTCCACCTTTGCATCCTGAGAATACTTAAACATTTCTGCAGGTACACTTAAAACAACTTGAAAGACAGTATAACTTTCTGGTTGCCACAAGTATATCTTTTGTTTCTGCTCACTTAATAAATTGCTGTGCCCTACTGGGATAGATTTTTCTGAACAAAAATGCCCAGAGCAGCTGTTTAGAAAAATATTAATATTTCTTCGTTGGCAATCAACAAATGGAGTTTCCTTAAGCACAGTTCTGTAAAAAGTATGATTATGATGACATAGCAAAGGTCTGTGGTCCTAAGTCTACAAATGTGTGGTGAGGAATTAGGACAAACAGGAAATGGGCCATTTAATACCTGGACTCTATCTAGCAGGTGTTGTTAGGAAAACACTTGACTCCAACCTTTAAGATACTCAGTGGCATCTGTCCTCACCTCATTCACACAAGAGCTCCCTGGATACTGAATCTCTAAAAAAGTGTCGTGCCTGGAGCAGGAGCACTAGGGTTTGCTTGGGAGAACAGCATGGTGAGCAGAGCTCAGGTGAGCATGAGTCAGGGTCCAGAGGCGCTGTTACTTGAAAGGAACCACTTCACCTTTGTGTCCATTATTAAGATTAAATTCAGAGTGTTTGGCCAGGTTCCCCAAAATTCTTTTAAGAGCTGTCCCATTCAACTGCTTAAGCTTTATTCTGGCAACCTCCTGTCTAAAATTGCTTACACACTGTTCTTCGCTTTGTTTCCTTGGCTGAGCAACAGAAAGTAGCCTTGTTTAAGGAGGTGGAAGTTCAGTATTATGTATTTATTTTTTACCATGATTTGTTCAGGACCCCATTTTACAAAATGCCTTATTTCTTTTATTATTGGTTCTAGAAACAAGAATTCTATATTCAAACGGTTTTAGTTTGAATACAGGATAATGTTTTTTAAAATAGGGCTTATTTTGAAAATTCTGAGTTTAATTCAAATGAAAAGTTATAAGTAACCTCAGTGATAAACACAGTTGCAAAATTCCTAACTAGAGCATGAGCAAGTTGTACTCAAAAATAGCACTACATCATAAACAACAGTGGATCTAGGAACGAAAGGATTTTCCCAACATTGGAAAACCTACTTATGGAGGTCACTGGCATAGAAGTAACATTTAAGTGGTTGATAATAAAGGACCTTCCCTAAGAAAGATAAACTAGCTAAAGAGAAAGTGATTCTCAAGAATGTGAACTGAAACATTTAACACTTTTTAAAAGGAAAACCCAAAGGACCAACCAATGAAATGGGTGTGGGTGGGAAAGAGGGATGGGAGGTGTCAAGGTGTCCAAGAGAAGAGAATGTTTCAAGTGGTCAAATGCTGAGAGATCAAGTAAGATCAGGGCTGAGAAGGAACTATTAATTCAGCACCATGGTGGACTCTGGCTGTGTGATAAACATGGTCTCTATGGAGTGATGGAAGAGAAGCCTAATTGAAATAGGTCAAGAGAAAATGTGAAGTGAGGAAATGGAGTTGAGACTCTAGAAAACTCAATTTAAGAAGTTAAACTGAAGGAGGTCGTCGCATGGCTCCTTTCAGGGCAGTAATAGAAAGGTTTTGTTTGTTTGTATTTTGATTAGGATTGTTTGTTGTTTGATAGGTACTGGCCATATTTTATACCAAAGGAAATAATCGGAGAGTAAAAGTTTGATAATGCAGAAGAAAGAAGAGATAATTATGGGAGCAGTACTTTCTCCCTCTGTCATGAACACTTTGCCAAACTCCAACTCAGGAGAAACTCAACTGTCCGCCTTGCTCCCAAATTCAAAGCAGCTGAACACAGTGAGAAAAAAAACACACAGATAGTCAACACTTAAAACCCATGACCACAAATCTTAAAATATCACTTAACACAAACCAACAACCTGCCCTACTTCCCTACTATGGTGCCATCTCATGACTTCTCCTCTCTCCAAAATAACCATGAGTACATTCCACATTCTCTTGTCTCAAAAAATGTACTCATGTCCTTCTCCTCCTTTACTCTTAGTTGCTTGACTTGCCTCATACATCATGAGGAAAAATAGAAGCCATTAGATAGACATTCCCTCATTGGCCCCCCACCTACTTTCTTATTTATCCTTTTAAATATTAGGGTACACCATACAAAAAGCCATTTCTGTAGCTCAAACATGATTTGAAGACATGCAATATGGTTCCACCTAATATTATATGTGCATTCATTTACTTCTCCTGGTATTTGATCATAACATACTCAATGACTTCGTCATATATATTGGGATGTTTTGCTATAACAAAATATCTGAAAATCAGGTTTTAAAAATTAAAACTGCCAGGAATGTTAGATAAGTAGAGTAGAGGAGGTCTTGGGTGTGGTGTATTTCCCTAAAATGAATAACGGTTTCTTTTAACTTGAAGAAGGAGTAACACTTAGGAAGTCTATGACTTACATAAACAAATGATAAGAAAGCATACTGTCTGAAGAAAGTCTACTAAAAAAAACCCCAATGGTTTTCTACAAAATCCTAGAAAGCCCAGCCTCTGGCTATGTAGGTATGCAGGCTAGAGGGTGCTGTGGTCCAATCCTGAAGTGTTGGTTCCTATAACCAAAATAAAATTGCCAAAATAGTTTTTGTACCAATAAAGGGCTTTGAGTAAATAATGTGTATATTGTGATCTCACTTCCTGAAGTAACTTTTTTTTTATTTATTTATTTATTTATTTATTTATTTATTTTGCTAGAAAAGCCAGAGTAAATTACTAAATCTCTTTAACTGTGTAAGTAGAATATCTTTTCAAGAAAAATTCATACCAATGAACTAAAAGAGACTTTAAAGATCAGCTAGGTCCATGGTTCTTGGCAGGGAATGGTATCAGTATTATCAGCATCTCTTTGGGTAATTATGCAAAGTAAGCAAATTATTTTGTTGTTTTTCAAACTTGATCCCAGGCCTTTGACCTCTGCGGTATTCGAAAGTGATTCTTTCTATATTAGTTCAGCTTTTTACAATTACTGCTTAGTCATCTTCTTTTAGAAGACACTTACTACTCCCCCAAAAGTATATCTGGAATCACTATAAACTGCTCAACTCTGCTAACCCATAAGTACATTTCCTCATACCCAATGCCTGAAATAAATTTATCCAGGATCAATTTTGTCTATTCATGTATCGGGTTTATTTTGACTTTCCCTTACCTCTTTGTTGTATACATGTGTTCCTGTTAGTTTCTAATTTAAAAGCACTGGATTGAGTGTTAAGCAGACTGTTTTCAACGGAAAAATGTGTTCCTGTGTCAGATTAGAAAAATGGGTTTCCAAGCCAGATAACCAAAAACAATTTTATCTATCATTTACCTGAACCATGATGCTAATGGTCATTTTTCAAATATATCTCCATTCCATTGAATAAGCGTTGCATAGACATAGACTGGAAATTTCTGATGTGGGACACTAGCAACAAAAATGTCTCTTCAACAGGAAGCATGACCACTGGTTGGAGAATCAAAAAAGGATTGTTGAGCATCAGTCTCAAAGTTCACTCATGTATTTGAAGTTCCCCTGGTACGCAGGTGTACTCTTCTTTTTGTGTTCAGTAGACATTTATTATTCTGAAAAATCATGTGTAGTGGATGGCAAGCTAATGAAAGAACGAAAAGATGGCAACATTGAAGTGGGAGCACTTAGTTTAGACAGTATTTAGTAATGAATTGGGCTGAGCCAAAGGAAGTCTGCCTACACAACAGGTCAGGTTTTTCACCAAAACAGCCACCTACCTGTTTTCATTTATTTAAAGTTAGCAGAAAATACTCCAGACGCATAAAGGTAACAAAAAGAAGAAACCTAGAAGACATTGCTAAATCTTGCCACAGTATTCTCAAGGTGGATATAAAAGACTATGGGAATAAATTCAACAGGTGGGAAGATAGCAAAGGTTATCTGAGTGCTCTTGGTGAGAAGTGTGGTTGGTTTCCACAGCCTCGGTAAGGTGGGTTTTGTTTTGGTTCATTTGTAAATGATTATATGAGGTTTTCCTAAAAGCAACAACAATGTAGCTGCTGTTTTACTAGTTTACATCACCTCATAAACAAGAATTTACCTGGACAAGGTTAAAGATTACAGGAGCTATTTACATTCCTAAACCCCTGCCAACTGCCTCTCAAATTGGTTTAAAAGTTCACCAGTGATGAGGCAAGGAAGTGTGGATTGATCTGTGAAAATCCACCATCATTAACAGAAAACAAATTCCAACATATGGTCCAGTATCAATGAGTCAATCACATTCTATTTTTAAAGAAAAGACAGCAGTATTTATTGTTCGGACAATGGTTCATTAAAAACTTTTTTCCAGAACATTAGCATGTTTGTTTATAAGTGGATGTATTCACTATACAAAGACAAATGTTCATATGCTGAGCAGAAGGCAAATACTGCTGTCAGTGTTTTCTCTCTTAAAGTTTGCAATATGTTGTCATGATGGAGGACGAAACCGTTTGCCCATTTCTCAGAAGCTTACAAAGGAGGACCCCCAGAACCGCCTCAGAAAGTGGCAGGAATGATGGGATAATTGTGTTTGAAGTGCGGGTAGTGAGGGGTATGAATGGCAATGTGTCTTTACTATAATAACTTTTTAAATTTAAACATTGACTAGTTTTTTATCATGCCTTGTACCTCATCCTGCTTGGCTTAGTGTATCTTTTCATTCTTCATCACATGTAGCATAAAATAAGAACACACGTTCAACCAGGTCTTCAGGTCTTCATTTTTTCCTTCTGAAGGCTCCAGTATCACATAAAACTTGTGTTAAATAAATTTGGATGCTTTCTTCCTAAAAAAAGTTTGCAATATGGGTGGAATATGGAGGATGATGGGGAAAAAAGGAGAATGGATTACAGAATAGGTAGCAAATGTTTCCTGGTAGCTGGTTTACACAAGATTAAATGCAATTACCTGTTCTTCTGACTCACTGAATTTTCTAGGTCCAAGAAGCAAGATCTGCACCTGGCTATTTGACAAAAGTAACTACGTATGTAAATCAAATGTCTGTCTTCCAGTGTGTGTGTGTGTGTGTGTGTGTGTGTGTGTGTGTGTGTGTGTGTAATGAATGATATATGTTATATATGCTATATATGTAGCTATGATGCATATCTATAATATTCTTAGGGTATTGTTAACCATAAAAGGCCAAATTCAGAATTGACCAAGTGAAGAGAAGCCACAAGCAATTATCTGTCAGTGACTAACCAAGTTCTCTTAGCTACTAAGGGACTATGCAGGAACTTCATTCCAGGTTTTGCATAGTCCCTTATTAGCTAAGAGAACTTGGTTAGTCACTTAATCAAACTAAGCCTTATTTTCCACATCTGTCAATTAAGAATAATATGTTACTTCAGAGGTGTTTGGGGATTCAAATGACATAATAAATATGTATATACATGGCATATTATAAAATGCTCTACAAATGTTATTTTAAAACATCTAAGGAATAAAAGTTGAGACAATTTCCTGGCTGAGCAGGGCTTTGAGAAATTATTTAAATAATCAGAAAAGAACAGCACCAGAAATTGAACTTGGCACGATTGAGTGTGAGACAGGCACAATACACGCTCACTTCTGAGGCCCAGTGCACCCACTCCAGAATCTCCATGCCCTCTGGCTATGGAAGACCTACTCCGTGGAGACCTGAGTATCAAGAGGTAAGTCTTCCCACTCTTGAACGATTATGACTATTGGTTTCTTCACTCATTCTCTTTACTGGATTCTGGAGACACAGACGACTAAAAGGCAAGGCACTTCCTTTCCTGGAACTTAGAGTCTAGTAAGAGAGACACACATTAAGCAAGTAATCACCCCCCCACCAAAAAAAAAAACCAAAAACAAAAATAAAATAAAACACTGAAAAGCATTTAAAGAAAGAGTTTGGCGGGGTGGGTGGGGGAGTGATCTGAAGCACATGAGAGACAGATTCAATCTATTCTGCTGTTGCCAGGATGCTTTGCTGGGGCAGTTACATTGGGCTAAAATGTGAGATGATTAGGGAACAACACTTACCAGTAAATAAGTTAGGGTGGGTTGGGAAGAACAGTTGAGATAGGAGGAACTGAAAGGAGAAGGTTGATAGAGCCTGAGGTTGGTGACAAGGAGAATCAAGCAGGAGCTGGTCTATAAGAACACAGCAGTAACAAGATTACTTTTCAAAAATAATAGTATGGAGAGTAAACTGGAAACTCTTAACAGTAAATTTGGTTAGCATGGTAAGTTTGATTAAGTGAAAAGAATTTAATAGCTTCAAAAGAGGTACGGGTAACATCCCATTCTATGGATGCAGATTAAGAGAAAAGGTTTAGAAATAGTCTTAAGGGGCTCCAACTTCTAAGGTCTCAACAGAGGAGGATAAGACTAGAAAAAAGAGGTAAGAAAGTAAGAGGGACATTAAGAGTCACACAAAAAAATGAAGGAAGGAAGAAAGGAAGGAGGGAAGGAACGAAGGAAAAATATTGTTGAGTGACCAAGAAGAAAACAAAAAACAATCATGGGATATAATGACATGGAGGTCATTATCAAGAACTATATTTGGAGGACAGATGGAGGCAAAAGTTAGGTCAAAGAGTGATAGGGAATAAGGAAAAGGGACCAACTTGTTTAATGAATTTGGTTTTGAAAATTAGAAGTAAAGGATTATAGTTGCTAAGAGGAAAGATACACAGAGAAATATTGGTGAACATTTTATTCACTTCTCAAGTCAGAAGCATCAATCCTTTAGTCTAGTGGTCTAGAATTTGTTTCTCCCCTTCATTTGGCGTGCTGTTTTGTTCAATCCAGACTATATAGCTTTAGAGAGTATTTGAAGAGGAGAATGGAGATTGAACTAATATATGTAGACTCCAAAATTAAAAAATAAACAAATGGGTTATTCATTCTCTCACTATCCACTACCAAGAAGCCCCACACCAAGGTTTATGGTTTCTAAAAGCTACTCTCAGTGGTATGGCCCTGGAAAGAAAGAAAAAAACAAAAACAAAACAAAACACATATACTATTTCCCCACATAGGACTAGGACATCCCTCTTACTCAGACTCTCTACAAACAACTATCAGAGGTATGTTGTGCTCCCTCCTAACATCTCTGTGTTCTCTGGCTGCTCCCTCCTAACGATGTGTCTTCACTGGCTTGGAAATGTCTCCTTCTATTTTGGGTCTTGGACAGGTATGGGATCTAGGGGCACCACTACTTCCTCCATTCTAGTCATCGTTACTCACCCCTTGTCCCACCGTAGGAGGCTGCCATCAGGGACCCAGCCATTGGTGCTATGGTGGTCTGTGCTGTGGCTGCCCGAGATGAGATGCCAGCCCCTCTTGCCACAATGTCAGTTCTCTACTGCCACTTACTGATAATAAACCACATGCCATGGGTTGGCAACCGGTGCTTGTCTTTCAGGTCACACTGAGCCCAGCTCCCCAGTGTAGGCTCAACACCTTCTTCTATACCTTACTGACTCTTTTTGGATGTTTCCTTCTAGCTGAAACTAGTTGTGGATGGAGAATATGGTAGATCCAGAGGTAGTTTAAAGATGTAAATTTATTTTCAATTACTGACTTCATTCATTTCTAATTAACTGAAACAGTTAGGATCCCAAATATTTTATGAAATGTGTCCATAGGACAAAGACTTTTTAAAGAGTGTTTAAGAAACCATTTTTTTTCTGATTCTTGGTGCTGAGCTTTCAAGTGAATCCTGAGTACAAATATAAGGTTATAACTGTGAGAAATGTGGTGGCAACTATACTAGAAATGAAAACAATAACAAATAACTTATATTTGGTATCAATGTATTTTCCGATTAAGAAAATAACCCATAAGTGAAGATACAAAGTTGTGTATTTTAAAACATGAAGTAGGACAAAAGTTACCAACAGACGGTCTACTGAAGAGGATCTATGGATAGTAAATAAGCATCTGAAAAGACATTGACCTTCAATGGCTATCAGATAAATGGAAATTAAAGTCACAATGAAATAGCACTATGTACCTATCAGAATGACTAATAAAAAAGGTGACAATACCATATACTAGTGCAAAAACTAGATCACACATACATTGCTGGTAGGAAGTAAAAAGCTATAGCCACTCTAGAAAACAGCTTGGTGGTTTCTTATACAACTAAACATGCAATTATTATTTAACCCAACAATTGCAGTCTTGAGGCATGTATCTTAGAGAAATGAAAACTTATGTCTACACCAAAATCTGTACATGTATTTTTGCAGCAGCTTTATTTGTAATAGCCAAAAACTAAAACTAGCCTGTATATCTTTCAGCAGATAAATGGTTAAAGAAACTATGAAACACCTGTGACATGGGATAATAATCAACAATAAAAAATGAACTACTGATATTTGCAACAACTTAGATGGATCTTCAGAGAATTAGGCTGAGTGAAAACAGCTAGTTCTAAAGGCTATGTAATATATGATTCCATTTACATAACATTTTAAAATGACAAAATTTTAGAAATGAAGCGTGGATTAGTAGTTACTAGAAGTTAGGGATGAGGGGCCAGAGTTCTAAAGGGGGAGAGAAGTGGGTGTTACAAAAATGCAACAGGAGGGATCTTTGTGATGGAATTGTTCAGTATCTTGACTGCAATAAAATTAGATACAGGAACTGCATACAACTAAAATCTACTATATAGAATTAAACACACACACACACAAATATTAGTAAAATTAGGGACACTAAAATAAGGTCAGTGAATTGTACTAATGTCAACATCATACTTGTGATTATATACTATAATTTGCAAAATGTTACCATTGAAAGAAACTGGAAAAAGTATGAACATATCTGTATTACCTCTTACAATTGCATGTGAATCTATAACTGTATCAGTAAACGATTTAAAAAAAAATGCAAAGCAAATTTTCTTACCCCAGTCTTTACCACCATTGGTTTCTTTCCTGTGCAAGGTACTCCTGTAAGCAAAATGGTAATGAGGAGTAATCATTAGTAAGCAAATATTTTGCCACAAATAGATTAAGACAGCTGTGTCAATAGTATATCCTACCACATGAGTTGGAAAATGGTAGTTTAAGCATTAAAAAAAAAAAATCAGATAGTCAATGAATATAATCTTTTCAAATAATATGCAGCCAATTTACTATATGAATACCACAACCATTAATTTTTCCCGAACCTTGTTTTTGTGGTAATTCACTTCTATGAAAATGTAAGTAAGAAATTCCATCTGGGCAGGAGTTTACAAAATCTCTAACTTGCCTAACAGAACTTTCACTTTGCTTCCTACACAAGGAGTAGCTACAGGAGGAGCTCCTATCAAGTTACAACCTAGAATTCTGGGATTATAGGAGAGGTTTCAATTCTTGTTTCGGGTCCTCTTCTCACAAGCTGATCTGGGACATTTGAATTATGGAAGGGGAGCTCATTGCCTAGCTTTTCAGTAGTTCACCATTGTAACAATTAGATCAAATTAAAAAAAAAAATCCAAATAGTAATTTACCCTAACACAGACATACTTCCACAAGTTTGACTTCACCTTTTTCCTGCTATAGGGTCCAGCAGAAGTAACACCCCCTTTTCATGAGCTGGTATGCTTTAAAAAGGGCATTGTAAGAAATAGCCATGTGAAGACTTTCTGCATTTCCTTAACTGAATGTGCTGCCTACTATATTATTAAATGTTTCATATGTAATGATTTCTGTAATAAATTACTCTTAGAATGTTGGGGAAAATGAAGTGTCCTTTTGGTTACAAAGGTATATAATTCCTTAGATTCGAAAATGAGAAATATATAACCTAACATGATTTACTTTTGCACTAAACTACCAAGAAACTTGGATCTAAGTTTTCTGCTTATTTGTTAATTTTAGCCTAACTGTAGATATTTTCTCCTACCCCCTACTCTATTTTAAGATAATTCATCTTAAAGATTGTATTTTTTTAATTGTATTGAAGATTTTCACTAACTTAAATTCATTTAATTCCAACAATGTCATATGAAATACTACTTTATAATACTACTTTAAGCATTATTTATTTTAATTCTTTTTACAAAATGATAAGCAATATACTTAAAGGAAATAGACCTAGCAAAAGGGCATGCACAGGATTACTTAATGTATTTGTCTTCCATTCACTTTAAAACTTAAGACTCAGGGGTGTTTAGTTTTCTATTTTAACAATGTCATGTTTGTCTTTTGCATTAAGAGAAATTGATTGCTTGAATCTAAATTTAAATTGCCAAGTATAACTCATATAGTATATCTGAAAAAAAAAAGGAACAAAAAAACACCCTGTCCAATATTTTTCTAAACAGTTTCTGCCCCACCCCACCCCAAAAAGATTCCTACACGTATGTAAATATATTCTCTGCTTGGGTGTAAGCAAAATCACAAAGGAAGAAAACTGAAGTTGACTGAAAGGCATTATTAATCCAAACAACTGACTAGGGTACAAAAGTCCATCAGGTCACCACTGAAGAAATCTCATTTCTGACCTGCTAGTTTGCGAACCAAAACCAGTGACAAAGGACATCATACATTTTTTGGCTTTATGTAGCCATTTTTCTCTTACCTGCTACCCTGAGTCCAAGGATAAGTTATAATTCTATCCAAGTTGATCTAAGCCCCTGACTGAAATCTGTTTTTCAATTTTCCTCCATCTTTATACCTTTTTCTTATATCAAAAGTGAGTTCTCTCCGAATGTCAGAGAAATTCTGGGTAGAAAACACTGAGTCATGTGGCCTCCCAGCCTGATCCTCTATTTACCCTTCCAGTGGACATTTTCATCTTGGGGCTCTCAGCTATGGTATTTCTTGGTTTCTTTTGACAACAGTTCCCAATGTCAACAATTCCAGGTGGTGGATCTTAGTAACTTCTCTGGTTTATTATGGCCTTCCTTGACAAGTGCTTTCGCAGGCAGTAGTTTCAATTAATGGTGACCATTCTGTCAGCAGTATCCCTCACTTCTGTACCTGTTCAGCATGACCCTTTATCTTAACTGAAGCTGACATATTCATGCCAGTATAGTCAGTGCCCAACAAAGGAGAACCCAAGCGTTACTCTGCCCACTGCAAAAATTTCAGACCTAGACTCCTTTACTCATGAGCTTTTCATTTCTCTTCATCTTGTTCCTGAATTCCTGGAAAAAAGATAGATTTCTGCTTGACTTTTGGACTCTTAACTCATTTAGTTTTTCTGATTTTGATCACTAGCAGTATTTCTTAGATATGTACTATAGACTATCTCTCCGGATGCCCCTGATTCCTCTAGTTAAATAAAGTTAGTAACTAACTACTTGCGTAGTGCCCCACTGGCCTGTCTCACTCTACCTTCAACCTCATTATGGGGCTCTACAGCTCGTCCAGGACTATATTCCAAGCCTCTTAGATTGTTAATTCCCATTCCCCTTGGAAAGCTACCGCTAGTGAGGACAGGGAGGAGAACTTAGAACTGCCTCATGGACGTTCCCTTGCTCTTTCCTGAACCAGGGCCTACACCTACTCTTATCACAAATGAGCCCTCTGAATATTTGAATGGCCAACCAGAGGATGCTGCGCAGATTCCATCAATCCCTATATTCAATTCAGATATGAAGGCAACTTGGCCAAACACTCAAATTCCTTTCCATTTTTCTTGCCTACCCAAGGCATTCATCCAAATTGGATTACAAGAGCATCCTTAGCTATTTCACAGTTCAGCAAACTAGATAAATTTATTGAACTCTATTGTTTGAATTGGTCACTACTCATACTGATGATTTTAAATATTCCTCTTAGATGATTCCAGTCACAAGAACCACTTTGCAATTCCTCAAGTATACCAAATACATGGTAACAGGGCTTGTTGGACATCGCATGATTAGCATCTGCTCACTTTTCCATTCTCATCTTTTCTCACTTCCTTCTTACTCTAGTCATGCTAAACTTCTTTTGGTTTCTTGAATGCTCTCACTGGGATCCAGGATTTTACATTCATCTATGCTTCTAACATGATTTAGCCTCTAGCTCTTATTCATCCTTATAACAAGTTTGGAGTGTATGATTCATCTGTGTCCATACCTAGTAAGGAGCTATAGAGTATCTTGATTTAATGTAAATTAAAATGACAACTGTTTAGAATTTTCAAAATGTTACCCTGGTTATACCTGCTTACTTGATGGTCTCTACCATTAGACTGTAAGCTTTGTAAGGCTGTGTCAACATGGTAAATGGTCAATATATATTTGTTGAATGAATGGTTAATCAAACTATAATTTTCTAATAAATTCCCCCAATGATGTGTCTCACTTTCACTTAGATTTATTACACTATGGATATATTTACATTCTTTTGTGAGAATAGATAGCCTACTCTCTGTTACCTAACACTGTCTCCCTATATCAGTCTTATAGCTGAGTTTTACCTGTTTTGACATTGAGACATAAAATGCTGTTGCCTTGGTTTTAAGTAATTAATATCCTGAAATAAGATGAAAGCTCAGACAGAATATGAATCACCATGTTCACAGACTAAGCATATAGGTTTCAATTGAACGGTGAATGAAAAGCCAATCCATTCTTTATTCTTATATATGAAAACGTTGACTTTGACAGTTTATAGTCCAAAACACAGAAACCTCAAAGTTGGCAGATAGTGTTATCTGAAAGTCAATGTCTAACCAAATACTGAATTATTATCTTATTCTCAGGAAATGTCCTATCAGTCACTTTTGCTATGATTCTACCATAAGCTTGAAATTGAGATTTTTCATAAATAATTTAATTTTTCTTTTTAAGGAAACTTTAAAAGCAATGTTTTTCTCTGACCAAAGTTGTCCTCATTTTTGCTGAATCACCAACCATGCTATGCTTTCCTTTTTGTTTTCATTGAAATGTGTTTATGTATCTTACCAAAATAGAAACAGTCACTGTAATCAGTTCTCTTGGAAAGGAAGGAAACATTGGCCCTTCCTTCATGAGAGGACATTCGTTCATGGGAACAAGTAGTAGCAGTAATTCCTGACTGAAATACAAGGAGCGCTGATTCATTTTTTATTAGATTTCTGTATCAGAAGAGGTTTAAACTACTTCAGAAGGTTCAAAACCTGTTAAAGAATAAAATGCTCATTTATTCTCCAAGTTTTATCTTGAGTTTATCATATCTAATTAAGATTCAATTAATTAAACATCTGAAAATACACCATTTGATTTTTAAACCTAATGAAAAAAATTATTATCTTAACCTTTAACTTCAAAAATTCATATTATCTTTCAAATAGTTGTATTAATCAAAGCAACTGCCCAAACAAATACATTAATCTTATTCAACATCTTCAAATCTTGTTCTGAGACCTGAGATCAGAGCATTCAAACCACATATTCCAAAATTCTCACAACAGTTCTAAGATCCTGGAATGTGCCTAATTCAAGAGCCAGGATAGTAAGATAGGTCATGGAGTTTGGGGATGATTTAGTGAAGTAACGAGACCATGCCCATAACAACAAGATGTAAAAAGAAATGTTGGTGGTGAAGACCAAAAAAAAAGTGACAGATTGCAGTCCTTTTTTTTAAAATTGTTTTTCACAGAGAGAGAGAGAAAGAGAGAGCGAGAGATGGTGGAGGGCCCAGAGCAGTTGCCATACATAATTAGTTGGATGTCATTAGTTTTCTACATAGTTTCATTCCACAGGTGGGCCTGGGGCTGCACAGAGCAGGAACCGGGCCAGAGGCCTCCTACATGGAGGCGTGCCAGGGTGGGAGCCGATCCAGGAGCTTTTCACATAGGAAGCTCACCCCAGTGAGAACTGAATCAGGGGCACACCCCAGTTCAGCATATGGGTCCACACAGGCCAGGGCCGGATTCAATCCTCGGACCCCAGGGCTACAAGACGAGGGCTCAATCTGCTGAGCCATCCTGGCCTCCCCAGATTGCAGTCTTGAATTGAGCCACAGACTATTTTAGGACACTGACCCAGAGAGAGACACTTGGGACAGGTACCTCATCAGCATTCCTGAGCTGTTAAGAGTAAGTTGGCCAAGGAGTGCAAGACCCAGATGTGGGTTATTTTGCTTATTGCTCTGAGCATAATGACCTTCTTTCTCAGCTGACTGTGCACGTCTATTATGTCTATCTAGTTATACAGCCATCAATTTAAGCTTCTTGAGGCAAGCATCTTTGTTTTATCATAACTGACACTACCATATAACTGTGGTGGCACGGAGCAATACACAAAAAAAGATTTGTTAAATCAATGAATAAATTATTTTTTGTAATACTTGAGGTTTAATGTAACAAATCACAGGGAAAAATAGTATGTTCAACATATTTCAATATGGACTATTTAGATTATAGACATACAATTTGTTACTTGGTTACTACTTCACATGCATAAATTAAAAGAAATTCACTAAAAGAAAATGCAAGGCAATGTTTTTATTTGGAGTATGCTGCTATTTAAATAAAACAATACTCAGCATTAATGGCTTAGGTTGGGACTATTTCTGTTTTCTCATCTTTGCTAATCTGCATGTTTGCCAAAGGCATAGTCATACTCTGTATTTCATCCCATAGCATTATTTCATCTCTAAGCAAAATGGGGTGTTTCCCCTCTTTGACATCTTCTGTATCAACTTCCTCCACAACTATCCCACATGCTTACTAAAACTGCTTTTCACCTTCACTATTCAAAAAATCATTTATGGGTAATAAGAAAATAATATCTATTCACCTTTAGTACTTCTAGAACATGACAAGCAATGTTATATTATTTAATTCTATACAACATTTTATAGATTAAAAAACTGAAAGTCCAGAAATTTACATAAAGTTTTCATAGTCATATAGCTGTCAAAGCTGCTGTCACTAATACATAAATGGAGCTCAAGGAGGGGTCAATGCATTGGGAGTAGATTTCATATTAGTAATTGATGGCATATTGATAATCATTGACACTGTGGAAATGTATGAAATATTTAACTCAGTTAGAGAACACTGAAAATAAAGAATGCCAAGTAAATCCTGGGTGAACAAAATATTTAAGGGTCAGGATGAGGAAGCAAAAATGATGAGAAAAAATGAAGAGAACAGTAAAAATGTAGGAAGAGAACTAAGAAAAAAATGATCCGCAGTATTTACAAGGAAGGAGAGAATTGAAAAAGAGGTTTTAGACTTGTCAATTATAAAGTTACTATTAATAGTAATACTAGTCAGTACATTTTCTCAGGAGTTGTTGAGATAGAAGTCAATTTGCAAACAGAGATCAGAAAATTAAAGAGAGCAAATATAAATAATTTTTTTTTCTTTTTTTTCTTGGTAAATTTATTGGGGTGACATTAGTTGGTAACAATTAGATAGTTTCCAGGTGTGCAAATCTACATTATATCACCTATGTATTGCATTATGTGCTCACCACCCAGAATCATTGGTGCGGAAAGGAAGAAGATAAAGCACTACTTCTTTATTTTACTGTTAAATTTATTTGGGTGACATTTGTTAGTAAAAATTACATAGGTTCCAGGTGTACAATTCTACATCACCCTGCCTATATATTTAATTATGTGATCACCACCCAGACTCAGTACTCCTTCCATCACCCCATATTGTAAAGCACAAATCTGAGGTGCCAAGCAGAGTCAAGGGAAGATTCTTTTAGTCTTTTTTACTTGGTTTTTTTTTTTAAGAGGGAAGAGACAATGCACAGAATATGAATCCTCCAATGACGGATTAAATGAAATCCTAAAGGGGGAAAAGGAAGGATTCCTTTGGGGGAAACAGAAGGAGTGGTGTATGAAGTTATTAATGCTGGAAGAACAGGGGAAAGAAATAAATGGGCTTTTTTTTATGACTGAAAAGATAAAGTCATACAATTAGAATGAGAAGATGAGTACAATAAAGAGGTGCAGAAAAACTGAAAATATTTGGGATCACCCCAGTGGAGAAAAAGGAAACTAAAAACAAAGAATTGCATGAAAGTGAGAGGGTGGGAATCACCATAAATTCCTAAATTTTCCCAACAGAACATAAAGTCAGCAAGTTTCCTACCTACTGTGGCTCTTAAAATCAAACACTCTTTTTTTTTTTTTTTTTTTT
>PVKE010026119.1:0-22542 GCA_004027555.1 Craseonycteris thonglongyai
TTTTTTTTAAAGTTTTTATTTATTTATTAATTTTTTGACAGAGAGAGAGAGAGAGAGAGAGATAGATACAGAGAGAGAGAGATACAGAGATACAGAGATAGAACTGAACTGGGGGAACTCCCCAGTTCAGCATATGGGTCCGCATGGGCCGGGGCCGGGATTCGATCCTCGGTCCCCAGTGCTGCAAAGTGAGCGCTTAACCCACTGATCCATCCCGGCTTCCCCACAGGGAAAAACTTATACATACAATATCGCAAACATACCAATGAATATAATAAACCTGTGTAGATACTCAACCAATATTTTAAAATTCTAACAAATGTATAAAAATAAATTATAGTTTCACTTAGTGTTTATGAAAAAAGGCGAAAGAATTATGCAATCTGAAGAGAAACCAGAGTATATACTTAGTGTTTATGAAAAACTTCTGATGCAGTCAAATAATGATGGGCACACACAAATCGGGCCCACGGGCACGGGTTGGGAATCCCTGCAGTAGACTCTCAGTTAATTGGCACCCATGGGGATTGGTAGATGCTGGGTAAATATAAGTAGACTCTATTAACTGGAGCTCCAGCAACTGGTTGCTTGGATTTTGCTAGTGGCTTGAAGAGTGCCAGTCGCTTGAATGCCAGTTAACAGAGAATCTATTGTACTTACCAATAGTAGCAACTCCATGGTGTTCATCTCAACAACCCCCAGTAGTGCCTGACACATGGCAGGTGTTCACAAAATTTTGGTCAGTGGGATCTGAATTGCAGGCATTCTGGACACTGTCTCAGCAGGCTGTGTATGTTCAAGTGCATATGCATGATGATGGTAGTGATGTGTATGTTGAGGCTTAGCTGAAAGCTCAAACAAGTAAGAATATATCAGCTCCACGGAGAGGGAGTGGACAATATTAACATATTCAGGTATGCATAGTTATGCGTAGTTTTAAGGCTGAAAATCATTTTTTTTTAACAAACATTTCAGCTCTGACTTTAGACCAGCTCTGATTAACAATGCTAAGGAAGAGTGAAGCAGAGCACACAATTAAGAGACATTGGGCACACTCAGAAAATAGAGGACTAGTACAAATTAAAATCTTTGGGGTCTACAAAGTGTTTTATAGTGAACCAAAATATATGGTTTGAGTTTCTGAAAGTTTATAATTATGTGAATTATGGTTTAACAAACGATGGCATACTTCTCATATGTACATTTTTTTGGGGGGTGGGCTTAAGGAAATAAGGACAGCAAATTAATGTGACCCTCTGAAATTTGGGGTCTTAATAAAAATGGTAACATTTGTGAAACCTAGAATGAACAGAAAATGCAATCTAGAAACTTAGTTTTCCATTCCATCTGTGCACCATCAGTGAGAAATACTTGGGGAGATTTTAAGCCGCTTCCCATCCTTTAACAGCTGCCAGCAGTTGTCTGAGCAGCAGCTTTAGGAAGTCTTACTGGGTGAACCCAATGGGGGAAAATCACTTTGCTTGGGTCTCCTGCGGAATTTTTTTCTCAACTGTGAATGTTCAGCTGCATGGGGGACAGAGCTGAGCTTTAAGGAAGAGTGTCTAGCAGGACATGAAGCAGATGGCCCCAGTCTTCCTTCTCTCCTCCTTCTCTCTTCCCTTTCATCCTCCCACTATTCTTTCCTTTCTTCTTTACTGCCTTTAAGGGTCTTGTATGTCTTTATTAAATTAAATTTTATATATTGCTACAAGCAGTTAAGGTCTGGAAAAACAAGGATTTTCAGATAGGGAGCAAAGAGATTGAAGTCATTTCTTTGCTGGATCTTCCCCCCCCCCCCCCGTTTATTTTTCTGTTTCCCAGAAACTCCATTTATTATAACAAAAGTGGCCCTTCCCTGTAAAAAGGTGAACATTAGACGTTTGGGTTCAGGGGAAGCCGGGATGGCTCAGTGGTTTAAGCGCTCGCTTTGCAGCGCTGGGGACCAGGGATTGAGTCCCGGCCCCGGCCCATGCGGACCCATGTACTGAACTGGAGAGTTCCCTCAGTTCAGTTTTCTCTCTCTCTCTGTCTCTGTATCTCTCTCTCCTCTCTCTCTCTCTCTCTCTCTCTCAAAACAATTAAAAAAATAAAATTATTTAGATGTTTGGGTTCAATGTATCTTAAGTGGTTAGGTGACAGATAATTCACTGAGCATTGACTGTGTTGCAGGCACACCTCTCTTAAGCTGATACAGTGGTAAGCAAAAGAGACGTCATGTCTACTGTTACAGAGTTTACAGTTCAGGTGAAATAGACATTAAACAGTTAACTATAGAATTTAATATCAAAAATTCATAAGCAAAGAGAAATGAATGTACTTGAAGAATCTAATTCATCATTAATAGGTTGTCCTGGGGATACATCTTAAATATGTACTGTAAATATTGTATAAATGATTTAGGAATTGGTGTTTTTAATTAATAACATGTTACTACATATATTATAAGTAGATTAGAACTTTTTAGGAACTTTAAATAGTGTTAACATATATTTATACTCTATGGAATATAGTTTAACTCTTGATTTTACAGAGTACACTTAAGGACACCCAATAACCAGGATTATCTAGCCCCCTGGGTGACTGACTGACCCCGTGCTCTCAGCCAATTTCTTTGCTGGCTATGTGTCGCCTGTAAAATGAAGTTGTTGGGTTCTCAGTTTCCTTTGAATGCTATAGTTGGTATAATTGGCATACAGAAGCACTCTATAACCTCAGCTCCCACCCCACCCCGCTAACAAACTGCCCTTCTCACAGTCTTCACCACTTCTTTGAAGGGCAGTTCCAGCCTATTGAATAGGCCAGAAATCTCAGGTTCCTTGAGCCTTCTCTTACTCTTATACCCTGTGTCCTGTCCAGTCTGTTAGCAAATCCTATTGTTAATAACATCACACCACCTCTCCTGCCCCCATCCTGGTCCAAGCCCCCATCATCTCTTCTGGTGTGGATTATTGTGGTTGCCTCCTAAAAGGTGCTCTTCTGCCCTTCCCCTCTGTGCTTGGTTCTCTATACAGCATCCAGAGTGATGCTGTCGAACTAAGTGAAAGGTTTGTATTATGCTTTTACTCAAAATTCTCCAGTGCTTTCCCATTTCAAAATGAAGTCAACATCCTCATGGTGGCCACCAGGTCTTACAAGATCTGGTTTCTCATTATCTTCCTGAGCTAATTTCCTGCTTTTTTCCTCTCCCTCACTTAACTTCAGTCAAACTGGCCTCCTTGCCATACAAGTTTCAGCCTCAGGATCTTTGCACTGGCTGCTCCCTCTGCCTCAAGTACTCTTTATGGTACCTCTTTAAGATTCTTGGCTCAAAGGTTCACGCTAGGGAGGTTTTTATGGTCATCCTATGGTAAATTATAGCTCCCTATCCCCTGATCTGTTTTTCTTTATCATACACATCTGTGGTTCTCAACGTGTGATCCTAAGTTAGCAGCATCACCATTACCTTGGGAACTTGATAAAAATGCAAATTCTTGTGCTTTTTCACCCTGGACCTGCTGAATCAGAAACTGGAGGTAGGGCCCAGCAATTCGGATTTTAAGAAGCCAGCTAGTGATTGTGATGCACACTAAGGTTTGTAAACTACTGCTGTATATTATAGTTCATATAGTAAATAGTTGTTGAATTAATGAACACATGACTGTGTATACTAGTAAACTTAGATTAAAAGAATACTGAGCAACATTGTTTAATGTATGATCCTCATATTTTAATGACTTCAGTGTTAGGAGTTTTAAATGTCAGGTTTTCTTTATCACATTAAAATTTCTAGATTTTTTGAAGGTTGTGTTAGCCTCAACTAACCCTTCTGGAAACTTTGTGGAATTACATAAATTTTTGCTTTAAATTCTGTGGCATCTGGAATTGTGCTATTTTTATCACTTCTCATAGGGACCATTCCTTTAAAAATGTACAGATGGGTCATTCTGATTTATTGGAAGCTTCTGCAAGTAGAGCTAGTTGAGTGGAGATTTATATGAAAAAGACCACCTGCAGGTATATAAATATTGCATTGTAAATTTAGATTTATTAATATTTTATTTAAGTTACCATGTTTTTCCATGTATAAGACAATACTTTTGTCTAAAATTGTCAGACCAAAAATTTGGTGTCTTAATACACAGCTATAACCTGTATATTGATTTCATAATATTGGGTTAGAAAGGTAGGGGTCGTCTTTATACATGGGTGCACCTTACACACGGAGAAATACGGTACTTGTGCCAATTTTTGCGTACATGGCCAGTGACAAAGCCCCCATTGATTGCAGAGCATGTTTTTGGTTTGGGAAATAATACTTGTGTAATATGCTTACTTAGTGCTCTCCTTACAACAGTTCTGTCAGTTTTAAGCTGAGTAGATCTTACAGAGAAGGGGACTGAGGACTGAGTGATTGGGGACTTGTTTTAGGTCATTTTGAAGATTGTAAAAGCAGAAATCTCCTGACTTCACTTTCAGTCCCTGGCTCATATCCTTGGTGTTAATGCCTCTCCCCCCACCCCATCCCACCCTCTTTCCTCCTATCTCAATGCCTTTTGACAGTTCACCTGCCCTGGGGTTCAATTTTTCGGCTGTAAAATAAGGAAGGTTGAATCCAGTCCAGTCCCTCCTTCCTGACTTCCCTCCCCTGTCCCACATTACCCTCTCTAAACTATAATTAAAAAAAAGATTGTCAGTGGGAAATATATTGCCCAGGGGCCAGTAAACAGGGAAGATACTTTAAGTAAATACAAAATTCTATTGGCTAAAGTAAAAAAATTAATAATAATAATGAGGAAGATTGATAGGACTTTCTCCAAGGACCTATCTTGCATCAAAATGTTCTGAGTGTTCCTTCCTTAGCCTTTGTCATTGAGGCATTTTCAGTACTATTTGAAAGCATTCAAATCAGAGGATGGTCTTGGGTATGGAGGGGAGAGTATCCTGTGGCTACTTTTACCAGAGCAACCTTAAAAATATGCTTCCTGCCTCCCACTGGAGAGACAGGGAAGAATGGTTTGTGGTTTGGGGATTATCTGCGCTTTTCCTTTGTTCACTGTAATGATTGTGTTTGATAGACAGTTGACCACTAGTGAGTTCTTGGTCACGTCTGTCATTGGATTTGAGAAAGCCAATTCTTGCCTGGTATCTTCAGCCCAGCTGGCCTAGGATTACTGCTCCATCCCCACCCTCTTCAACTATTGCCCTGGCTCCCAGGTGTGGCCTCTGGCTCCATATCTTACTGAAAATTTGCCTGCTTTGGGAAAGGGTTCTGTGGCTCTTTCATGGATGGGCAGATCATCTGCACCTTGTTATTATCTTAAGCTAGTGCTCTACCTCACGCTGTATCTAATTGTCTGTATTAGTCAACAGAACTGTGAGCCAAATGTGAATTGACACCAACCACCACTTATTCTTCTATCTCTTTGTTCTTTTTAAGCCTGGGGTGTTTTGATTATGTGAACAATTGAGGAATGGGGAAGTGGCAGCTTGCATAGCCTTGGTGGTTTTTTTTTACCAAGAATCTTCATGTCAATTTTTTTTTATAACTTGTCTTTGTCATTGTAAATTGATACTGAGTCTATGTACAAAGTGTAAGTGAGTGCTAAGAACTTCTTCCTGATGAGTAGAAATATGGCATATTTGAAGGAAACCAGTTGATGGCAATTTCGAGAGTCCACTCACAACAAGAGACACCAACCATGGGAAGGTTTGCTTTTTGTGTGTGTGTTGGGGGGGGTGGCTATTTTTTTGTTTTTCGTTTTTGTGTTTTAAAGGTGAAACTACCTTCAGGGAATAAAAAGATGATGTGTTCTCATTTCTTCTTTTGCTGTCAGAAAAGTATGTGAAATTGTCATTCTCTGATGTTCCAAAGAAGGTCAGAACTTCTTTCCTCTCATTAATAGATGGGAAGAATGAATTTGTCAAGAGCATCTGAGAAATGCTTCTCTAGGGTCCATACTCTGGAAATCTGGCTGATTGTGTTTTCTGATCACCAGTGCATTGGATACTATGCCGTGGGTGGTGTGGGGAGCAGCCAAGAGATCCACACAATGGTTCTTTTTTTTTTTTTTAATATATTATTTATTTACTTATTTATTTTTGACAGAGAGAGAGAGAGAGAGAACGAGAGAACTGAACTGGGGGAGCTCCCAGTTCAGCATATGGTTCCGCACGGGCCGGGGCCGGGATTCGATCCTCGGTCCCCGGCGCTGCAAAGTGAGCGCCTAACCCACTGAGCCATCCCGGCTTCCCCCACACAATGGTTCTTAAGCACCATTTGCTTGCAAGAAGGAATAAATGGAATAAAAAAAACCAGGAGTCTTGATTGGGAACAAGAGATTGGGCAAAGAATAAGGATTTCATCAAATTCTCTTTTTTCTGTCTGGTTCCTCTTGGGGTCCCTCCCTCCTGGGCAGGGCAGGGGTGTTTCCCAATTCATAGTAAAGTGGTATATGAATAATTGATTACTAATAGTAGATAAGGTACCTACATATTTATTATTGACTTGCTTAAAAGATGAGTGGATTCAGTGTTATCACCTTAATAATATAATGATATAACCTGCAGACAATTGCATTTCAGGGGTTCTCATGAGTAGGTGAGAACAGAGTAGTGTTACAAACATCTATACTAAGAATGATGCTTACCAAAGTTTATCTCTGTGCCCTGGTGCCTCCAGTGAGCAGCTGTGACTAATGGACTAAGTATTATGGTTATCAAGTATTTTCATATACTAAAAAAAGAATTTGTACAAATATGAATATTCTCATAGATGTGTGCTATGTGTACAAATTTGTTTGTCCTGCTTGACACATTAGTATCGCTACGTCAGACAGCTCTCTGTAGGAATTGAGTTTTGTTTTTAATGCAGTAGTCCCTCTTTACCCACAGGGGATACTTTCAAGACCCCCAATGGATGCCTGAAACCGTGGATAGTATTGAACCCAAAATACACTGTTTTTTCTCATACATATGCACATATGATAAAGTTTAAACTACTCTTGCACTTTGGGGCCATTACTAAGTAAAGTAATGGTTACTTGAACACAGGTACTGTAATACTGTGATAGCCATCTGATAATGCAGATAACTACTAAGTGGCTAGTAGGCATCCGTGGTAACATATACAGCATGGATATGCTGGACAAAGGGATGACCCATGTCCTGGGAGGGACAGAGTGGGATAGTGAGAGATTTTGTCAGAACAGTGTACAATGTAATTTATGAATTGTTTATTTCTGGAATTTTGTATTTAATATTTTAAGACCATGGTTGACCACAGGTAACTGAAACCATGGAAAGTGAAATCTGGGATAAGGGGGAACTACTGTAGTATACTTATACTTGCTGTGTCATAAGATATATGAGTATGCACTAAACTTTTTTCCTGCTACTCTCTTCCTACTACTCGGATTCTCTTCCTCTCCAAGGTGAATGAGGGTAGCTGTGGAGGGGCTGTCCTTTGAGGTCTTGCATTCATGATGAGTCATGCCATAGCACTGGGTAGGAAGCCAGTACTCCCAAGCCGTGCTGCTCCAACTCGCACATCGAATCAGCTCTTGTGACAATGCGGATTCTGGTTCAGTGGGACCAGGGTGGGACCCAAAATTCTACATTTCTCAAAGGCTCCCAGGTGATGCTGGTGATTCTGATCTGGGGACCCCACTTTGAGTAGCAAGGGTTTAGACTAGATTTCTCTCTTCTACTTCTTTAGAAGTGTTTTGTTCTGTTTCTGGAACGTTTATGTAAGCAGAGCCTCAAACAGAAACTATTGGCAAAAATGTGAATTAAACTCTTCTTGCAGTATATTTTTCCCCCCTTGAGATGCCTGTGCATTTATTTGTTTGGATTTTGCCCCTGGCATGAAAAGCCACTCTTAATATTGGAGCTGTTTAAAGCTGCAAAATTGTACTGTGTGCTAAATTGCTGATTTTTTTTTATCAACTTCTTTTGGGGATTGCAATGGCTTTGGCTTCTGATGCAGTGGTTAACCCTTTGCAGTCAGGAAGTATGAATAAACGTGTTGGAGTAGGGGAAGATGGGACTGTAAGAGTTAGGAAGCCTTTGGGTATAAAATACCAGAGCACTTGATTGGCAGGTAATTAAGCAAATTATGTCACATAAGAGAAGTCTGGGCCATTTGTTTCCCGGGATATCAGAGAGGTCGCAGCCTCTTTCCTACTTGCTGTTCTACACCTCAACAACAGGTAGCATGTGCCCCAAGGGTAGCTGTTGGATCTCAACATCATATCCTCACATGACAGTGTCCCAAACAGGCACGCGAGCAAGGAGCAAAGGAACCTTGTAGGGTGGTTCTTGTATTCAGGTAGAAAATTTCCCTATAAGAACCTACACCATATTTCCCTTGGATCTCATGGGCCAAACTGGGGCAGACCCTCAGACCATTCGGTGGTAGGAGGAACCAAGCACCTTGATTGGCTTAGGTTAGTACCTTAATCCCCTGAGGCCTGACAAACAAAATCGGGATTCTCTGTCAAAATTAATAGGGTATGGTGGTGAGTAGGCAGTAATATTACAGGACCTAATATTATTGAGAACCTACCATATGTATTCTCAATAGCAGGAAGTGTACTTGGGATCACACGCGGTCCTGTTTCTTTCCAGAGTGCCTTGTTGGGAAGAAATACAGCTCCTTCCTACTCACTGTGTTGCCCTCTCACCACCTTTCCTCTTCCTTTTAGTTTCAGGGATTGGTGGTGGGAGCCTCACTAGAAAAGATCAGTACCCTGTCGTATGCCTCTGTGTGGGGGCTACACATCTCCACCAAGGCTGTCACTATTTGGCCTCTTGATAGTTACGCTCACATTCAGTAACACTATTAGAGTAGTTAGAAAACCGCTCCTATGAGCCAAGTGGCATTTCAAGAGGAAAGGAGTCCAGTGAGTGTTGGCAGCCAGTGTTACGAGTACATGCTACCACATCCTGACTTGGTTCCTTGGGCTCTGGGTCCCCACTTCTTGTGCTGGGATTGCTGAGCTCTGCTGAGCACAGGACAGGTACCCAGGGGCATGGCATTTACCTAGAGGACTTGATGTGTCCCCTGTGCCAACTCTGAGTCAGCGCTGCTGTGAGCTCTTTCCAGCCTCGGTTTGCAGGAATTTGCACCAGGCACAGGGGATGTGCCCCCACTTCCTAACCCCCCTCCCCATTTGCATTTGGACTCTTCTTGCTCAGAGGTCTGATGATGACACTCTGAAGATGGCATGGCTCCAGGAGAGGGAGGACTTTCCCTATTTTATTTAAAAACAAAAAGAAACAGAAGAGCTGGTAGAAAAGGCTGGGTTTAATTACACATTAAAAAAATAAAATTGAGTAATGTTAAAGAAGCTAAAAACACTGAGCTAAAAGATGTGATGATTGGGTAAGCCTTGTAGTCATAAGAAAATAATACCAGAAACCTGTTGGCTTCCATATATATGACATATTATGGCCGGAGGTGGGCTGCTTTGTTCTTCAAATGCTTTGTGGGGAGGGATTTTGACCAAAGTGCTGTGATCAGAGCTGCATGTTAGGAAGATGAATCTAGATGGAGTAAGGAGTCTGGATTGTATTTGGAAGAGGCATGTTCAGTAACTACAGAAGCCTGGACTTTACCTGCTTTGTGTTTTCCTTCTCTCACCTAGAGAATTGAGAGGAAGGGCATCTAGGAATTACCAGCAAACAGGAGATTGGCACCTGTAGTTCCGAGTGTAGTGTATTGGGCATATTAGCAGATTTCTTCTATCTGTGCTATTTAGGTCATGTAATCGTCACTATGTTTAAATTAATATCACATTTTCCCATGTTAGCTCTCACTAGCAGGCCAAGATTGTGTCTAAATCAAAGCTCTATAAGACCCAGGGTGTGGAAACCCTTGGTGTTTAGACACTATTGTGCACACTCCATGTTTGCTGAACATACTTAGGGTACTGTGCCACTGACACACATTCTACTATAAAAACAACGTAAAAAGAACAAAATACATTGTTTGAAACAAAGTAACATTCCATAGTCTTTTCCTAGTAGAATTAAGAAAATATTTGCTTCTGTTTTATACCCATTGCTCAGTTTGCATAATTTAAATAATGTACTTCTTTATATACGTCTTTGCTCATCCAGCATTGGTGGTAGAACATTTTAAGGAAGCTGTGGGACTCAGGAAGGCTGGGTGCTGGCAGCCCTGAAATTAAATGTTCCTGGGTGTGTAGAAGTACATTTGTTTTGCCAGTGAAGACTTGAGAGTCTCTCATGAGAAAAAGGACTGGGAATCAATCCAAACCATGAAGGGATTGTTTTTTGATGATATAAATATGACATTTAAGATTAACAAGAGAATCTCAACCTAGTTTTTCTGTGTTGGGTAATCACAACTTGATCGTTACTTAGGGAAGAGCTTAGAAGTTGTGGAGGATTAACCCTGTTATTCTGTTTTGTACTTCCTTTTCAGTACAGAAGAATACACTGACTTTCTCCCCAAAGGAGACTGAGGTTAAGTGGCTAACTCCTCTGTGAAGGACTGTGGATTTTACTGAGGTCCTCAGTAACTCACTGTGTGTGTGTGGTCTTTGGCAAGTCCTTTAATCTTTTTTTTTTTTTAATTCGTCCTCTTTTTTAATTTCCGTATCCATTAAAACCATCGTATTTTCTGTACAATTTGTCTATCCTTTCCATTTCCAGAGTCTCTATTCAAATACAGACCCTGTTGATTTTCCTTCTGGGCTATAGCTATGATCTTCCCTGCCTCCAGCTTTCCTCCTCTCCCACACACTCTGCATCATCATCATCATCATCACTTTCCCCAAAGTGTCCTCTTCACTAGAAACAGAGAGAGCAGCAGTAGCCCGGGGTGCTGACTGGATCATGTACAGTGTCCCATGCTTGGCACTCAGGACACTGGTTGGGCTCCTTAGCAGGCTCAGTGCTTCCTTGCTTTTCTAGATCATGGCCTCTGGGGAAAAGAGGCCCCTGCTAACAAGGAACTACTAGAGGCCCCTGCAGCTATGGGGGCTTCCGCAGCCCTATCCCCAGCCCCAGCCACCTCAGCATCTGCTGTAATCCATTTTGAATACATATTAGGAAGCTCTGAACTATCCAATGTTGAGTTGACTCAAGCCTGATTTGTCTATGCATAACTCCGGAGCCTTGACGCAGATATTAGTAGATGTTGTAGATGTTCGAAGTAGGTAGGAGCTGGCTCGTCAGCCATAGTGTTACTCCCAAGTTTTAAGGAAATCAAGCTTCAGACCAAATTTTGCCATTCATTAGCAAGGAAGCCCCTAAAGAAGTCTCAAAATTTGCTTCGTAAGCTCAAGGACATCCCTGCTCTGTGTCTTTTTAGGTCAGGCATGTCCACCCTGCGACCCAGGACAGCTTTGAATGAGGTATAACACAAATTTTTAAAACATTGTGAGATACTTTGTGACTTTTTTTTTTTTTAGCTCATCAGCTGTCATTAGTATTAGTATATTTTATGTGTAGCCCAAGACAATTCTTTTTAACAGTGTGGTCCAGGGAAGTCAAAAGGTTGGACACCTCTGTTCTAGGTGAATGAAAAATTCACTCCAAGCAGACACTCCATATTGTAGATGCAATTTTCTTATATACTTGTATTTGGCATCTAGAAGCTAATAGATGTAGAACTGGTTAGGGCTTTAGCTTACACGTGGGCCTAGTTGGATTCTTTCTTTTTATTCCTGTAAGAGTGGGGAGTATATCTAAAATATTTTAGCCTACTCTCCGTGTACTAACTACCATTACTTTCACCTTTGAAATCCGATTGCTAACATGTATCATGCCTGTCAACAGGTGACTGTTTCCCCTATAATAGCCTCTTTGGGCCATTCACCTGGCCCATACTAATCTATACTTCGATACAGATAAATACTTCCTGCAGCTGCCTCTGGTATCCCGGGTCAGAATGCAGTTGACTACCTGGGTTGCATTCTCACAACAATAACGTCACATGGTGTATGTGAGAGTATTTTAGGTAAAATTTAAGCATCAGAATAGTACAGTTAACAGACTGGTTTTTCAGGCTAAATCAGGCAGGCGGAACTGCTTTATTTTGCCTTTCCACTTGAAAAAAGAATGAATTTATTGCAGCAACAAGAAAAGAGAGATTTTGCATAAAGACCTTGATGTTTGGCTTCCTCTGGGAAACTGGGGACAACCGTCCCAACAGCTCAACACTTCTCGAAGGCAGCTTTCTTCTCCTGCCTTAGACCTGGGTCCGGGGAGCGCACTGAGAACGGGCTCCTGGGAAGGGCCGGGCACCTGTCTTTCTATGCTGAGACTCAGTATCAAGTGCGTAATCATTGAGGGAGTGCTGGTTTTCCGGACCTTCTCCTCCCACCCTACCCCCTTTCTGTTCCTGCCTGGCTCCTAGAGGTGCTTGAGTTTTTGACTCTTGCAGCTGTCACACAGTTTTTCTTGTTGACTCAACACTTGTGCTTTGCTCATGCTGTGTCACAGGAATGTCATTTCCTTTTAGGCTTGTCTATCCAAATGTTAACTTCATCTTTGAGGTCAGGTCCAAGGCCCACTTGGATGCAGAGTCTCTCATGGCTATTACCATGCTAACTCCCCTGTTTCTACACAGACAGCATAATGTAGCATTTATTTTACACATTGTTTATTGTTTCCTATCTTCTCCCTCCTACGTAATACTGTTCTTAAGGTCAGGAAATATATCTTTCTCATATTTTATATTTACCACTGTAAAAATGTTAATGCTTACTCTAGTTATCTCATTTTTTAAATGGCAGAGAACAGTAACTTATTGTTCTACCTAAGAGTTATTGTAAAGCACACATGGTGAAAAGAAGTAAGAGTGTTATAAAGATGAAAGTAATATAGAAATAGATATAACCAAGAAGCCTGATAAGGAAACAGAGGCTCCGAATGGTTAAGTGCCTTGCTGCATCACATGGTTGGGGAATAATCTAGTCTTTGATCTAACCACCATGATATCCACCCTTGCCAATTAGGGCTGTGCTGTGCCCTAGCAACATGCCACTCCAAATCAGGTAGCTACGTGGCAAAACCCTACTGATCCTTCTTAAGTCTTAGCATTCATATATCCAAATAAGACAACTCCCAAAGTCACTCACATAGTACACCACAAATTAGGCAAAGGTGATGGTGGATTCACTTCAAACTAACCACATCCTGGCACAAAGAGGGCTGTGAAAAAGCCCCATGGCACCAACAGTCAGGATACCAAAGATGCTTTCGTCATTAATGAGGACAAGCAGTATGTCCTGTGCTGATGACCCTACACCTAGTGGAAGGAGCGATGTGGACTGGGCTGGACAGTGACAGCACTTTGAAAGTAAAGGTAGCACTGGTGAGGGCAAGGGTGGTGATGGATACACCACCCTTGGAATAAAAAGTACATAGTTTAGCAGGGCTGAAGCTCCAGGTCTGCATTTGGGAGTACTGGTAGATGAGGCAGGGCGGAAAGGGAGTCCGGTTTGGATGTTGTGCTGAGGGATTGTGACTTGATCCTGGGGAAGCAGGGTGCCTTTAAAGCAATTTTAGGACCGGTCAGGTCTGGTTGCTGGAGCGTGGTTCTGGGGGAAGCAGAGAGGTGGTGACGTGGGAGGCTGCCGCAGGAATCTTGGCTTAACCCAAGGCAGTGGCAGTGGGGAAGGAGAGAAGTGGATGAATTCAAAAGATGTGAGAGCTTTTAGAAAGTTACCAGGATGACAGCATTCTCTCTAGGGTGAGATGGAGTTATTCTTGGAGACGGAAGATGGGCTGGCTAGCTTTATGTGTAGCCTTTGATTCCATGTTTCCAGAGAAATGTTCATGGTTTCTGACTCAAGTGTATCTGGCTCCACTCCCTTTGGCTGTATAGATGTGCCCCTTAGGAAACAAGGACGCTTTTCACTGTTCTGCTCCACCACCTTCTCGCTGTCACATGTAAGCTGTCTCCACAGAATATACCAATTTTCCTGTTTACACAAGCACACTATGTACTGAGGTCGAAGTGTTCTGTTTCTCAGTACATATAAGCCTTTCTGTATACACATTAACCATAACTAGGAGCAAATTGTATATTTATTCTGTAGTCATAAAAGTGAGTAGATGTTAAGATTGGTGTTTTCTGCTTACAGAATTTTTGTTTTGTGCTTTAAAGCTGTTGAACCATCTGTTTATGACTTTAAAGTGAATGGTCTAAGTGGAGGTGATGAATAAATAAGTGAATTATGGAAGGTATATTAAAAGGGTATTACCAATAATGAGTTGCTGTTATACATCTTTCTCAGCTGTTTATAGTTTTAAAAGGTTTAATGTAATCAGATGGTATTATAAATGAATAAAAAATCTAATATTAAATATGAATTTTTTTATCTGGATTATATCTTTTAGAAAGAGATTTTGGGGTGACTTCACCTGCATTTTAAAAAATCTCTTTTTCCTTAAAGCAAATTTTACCTATATCCTTAATTATTTACAGATATGTATTTATATGATATTGTCATGCTACAAAATTATCTTAATAAAAACAGAGTGTTGGATTTATTGTTGAACTTCTTTTCAGAAATATAATCTAAGTTGAACTTAATGTTTTTGAAAGACATGTCATACTCTTTTTTCCTCAGCCAAACAAATGATTCTGTTCACTAGCTCTTCTATAAGAGAATGAATTTTATCTCCTTCTCCCTGCAGGGGACTGGTTCATGGGTTCTAAAGATTTTTTTCACAAGGCTTCATTTTTCTTACCACAGTATAAAACTTCAAAGAGTTGTAGTGTTTGGCACATGTGTGCAAATTGAATTATACAGCTCTTTCAAAATATACTTCTCAATATTAATATGAGAGTGGCAGTGGAAACAAATACTCCATTTGTCAGTTTTTCTTCAGTTTGCTTATACTTGAAATCCATTGGGATTTGAGTAAATTTTAATGTAAATAAAATGAAACTGTCAACATATTTCAACTCAGGGAACAGTGTTATTGAATAAGTTAATATTGTAGAGCTAAGAACTAATACATTTTGACCTTGGTTTGATGTTGCTCCTTGGTAATTGCTATCATCCTCACAGTCAATAATGGGGACTTACGAAGGAGAATTATATGAGAGAAATTTGAAGGGGCTCACACTGGAGTGTTTTGAGGTGCTGTCTACCCTTTTAAGTCACTGTCCACAAGCTTACTATCCAGTTGTTTTTGAGGTGGCTCTCACTGGCAGGTCTATACTAGCCCTAAGAAGTTGGCAGTTATTTACCAATTTTAACCTTTAGTAAAAATTTAAGAAATGTATGCATTAATAATCATTGGGTATCCCCTTCTTTACTGTCAGATACAAACATCATTCTTGCATATAGGCATGCATGCATATAAATATGCCTAATTAATTCATTTTCTCAAAAAAAGAACTTCTGGTGTACCGGTATAATGAAATGCTAAGAACAGTATTATTTTATTCTACAAACCATTCCATCTATACCTAGGAAAATTATCCAGAAAGCAGACATTGAAAAGAAACAAACAGCCTTTGCTGATTGAGGTTTTTCTTTGTGTTGATTGCTACATGTAGACACACCTGGGCATGCCAACTCTGTTCCCTTGGGTTTGTGGATTTGCCATTATGATTTTGGCTATGGTGTTAGAGAACACTGTTTAAGTAAAGACATGGGAATGCGGAAAAGGGATGTTATTCATCCTTTATTAAAAAAAATAAATCCACTCTCCAAATGTTGATATGGAATTAAAGAGGCTAGAAAATAATCATAATAATAAAAAAAACGTAAAAAAACGACATCACATACTATTCGTTTTTACTGCCTGCAGTGCTTTTTCTTATAAATTATTTTCTAAAATTTATATTCAGAGTTTTGGGACTGTGTTTACATATTTATTGCTGTCATTGTTTGTGGTTAGTTATGACTTTTGATAGCTTTTTGGTGGGAAATATAATTTGGTATGCTGAGCTTTTGGAGTGGTGGGCTTGCTGACACATGACCATGACTGTGTTCTCTAAAGTGTAGGGGCTGGTGGCTGGCAGGATGGGCCTGGTGTATACCTGAGAGCATGCCACAGTGTCTGGGACAGTTCATCACCATTGTAAAGATCACCAGGAAAAGAGATGTACATAAAGTCAGAATTTGTAAGCAATACTGTGCTAATATAAAATAAGAGTGATTTTTTTCTTTTCCTTTCAGATTTTGGGGTAAGTGCATTTTTAGCAACAGGGGGTGATGTCACTCGGAATAAAGTAAGAAAAACATTTGTTGGCACCCCGTGTTGGATGGCCCCTGAAGTCATGGAACAGGTAAAAAAAAAAATAAGTGATGTTTTGATTAACATAATACAATCGTACATATCATTAATATACTAACATTTCATTCAAGTCAATCATTTTACTAGAATACAGCATATAACTAAAGTTGAGTTCCCAATTGCTTGGCCTTAGAAGACTAACAGCAAAGTTGTGCACATACAGCTGTGGACTTCCCACATACAAGTACTATGGACCTCGTGATATGTAACATGCCTGCTGTATAATTGCATTTTTTCTTGGTTCCATTCTTAGGTGAGAGGCTATGACTTCAAGGCTGACATGTGGAGTTTTGGAATAACTGCCATTGAATTAGCAACAGGAGCAGCGCCTTATCACAAATATCCTCCTATGAAAGTAATTACTATTGGAAATCATATGTTGGGCTTGAAGTATGGTTTTACGGAATCTGTTCTGTAGTTTCTTAAACACAGTCATTTTTTTCCTCTTAGACTTAAGGAGAATTACTGGAGGAATGCAGCCAAGTTAAATGTTTCCGATGTTCTCAGTGGACAGAAAAGGACAAAAGTAGTATAGTGCCTAGCTTTGAAACTTGCTTTACATTCTTACTTAGCACATAGCTGACTAAAGAATGTGATCAGATCGGTCGGTAGAGATTGATAGCTGTGACGAATGCTGACCAGTACTCTTTTGATAATAGAATATCCCCAGCATCCCAAGGAAAATCAAAAAATACAGTGATATCATCTTTGAAGATGGATTTCTTAAATTTTCAGGCCTTTTTAAAAAAGTGGTCTATAACAATTTCACTCCTGTTTTCGTACTGTCATATTGATGACTCATCTGAAATAAGTGAGCCCAGTGTTTTTAGGATACTATTTTCAGATTTTTGTTCTTCTTGTAAGTGGCTTACATCATTATTTTTCTTAGGGTTTTTTTTTTTAACTTTTTTTAAAATTAAATTTATTGGGGTGACATTGTTTGTAAAGTTACATAGATTCCAGATGTAGAGTTCTACAGTACATTGTACCTGTGTTGCATTGTGTGCTCACCACCCAGAGTCAGTTTTTTTTTTCTGATCCCCATATATTTGAATCCCTGCCCTCCTCCCCCACACCCCTTCCCCTTTGCCCTCTGATAACCACTAAACTATTGTCTTGTGTTACTTCTCATAGTGTTTGAGATGGTGGTATCAGGACTAATTTTCTCAACTGGTTTTTGTTTTGAGGCTGAAATAGTTGAGTGGAAATTATGAAGGTATTTTACAGAGGCAATGATCCATGTGTGTTTCAGCTTTTTCCTAGGAAAATATTGGGAAAAGTTAGGAGGATTAAAAAAATCTGAGGACAAAAAATTAAATAATTTTACTGATTAAAATGTTAATACATTTTTATTTTTGAAAATCTGGAAGTACACAAAAGAATAAAGAATAAAATAATCTCAACCACAGATAATCCCTTTTAAGGTTTTAGTATGGTTCCTTACATTGTTTTTCTCGATATATTTAAAATAATTAAGATTTCGCTCTGTGTGTGTGTTTACATGCCTGATTTTGTTCATAAGCTGAGGTGTTAACAATTAAAGTGACCTTTCAAAGGAAAAGCACTGGGCCAACTGTGAGGACTTTTTCTTCCATTTGCTTTTTCTGTATTATGTTTTCTTTCTTTCTCTACTTAGTGTTTCCCATCTGTATAAAAAGCCACATTACTAATTCCAGCCTCAAGTCCTGTAGGACTTTTCTTCAGACTTTACAGTTCTCCCACTTTCTTCTGTTTGCTGTTACCCTCCACGAACAATAAACTTTAATCCTTCATCTAGTCACATGTGAAAGTATTTGAACAGAGTCTTGGCATGTATAGCATTTGCATAAATTAAGGCTGATGTATGCATTAATGAGGTTTATTCATTTTATAGGTCAATAATTTACTACAAATTGGTTTTTTTAAGCAAATAATTTTGATGTTAGTGTGAAAGAGTGGAATGTTTACCTTTTTGATCTGAAGCTGCATTTTGATTATTGTTTTGTTGCCCCTCCAAGAAGGAGCAGCTTGGACTTTTGCTCTGATGATGGTTTTTAGCAATTCAGTTGTATTCTGGCTATCGTCCAGGGTCTTTTACTCTCTCAGTTTCGTCAAGCCTTTAAGCAATTTTGTGTATGTTTTTTTCATTTAAAAAAAAGGAAATGATGTGTTACCTCCTGGGATGTTGTGCTTTTTTTAGGGGTGGTAATGTTATAGAAACCCTGAGTACAGGTGGTTCCTTGCTCATGAATGACTTGTACACATGAACATGCCCAACTGCTCTTCCCCTGTTTCTCTCCCTCCGTCACCCTCTTTCCCAGCCAGAGCCCCGGTGTTCACTAAGCCCATTTTGGAGCTACATGCTCCTCGAGGCTGTGTGAGAGCCAGTTCCCAGGAGGCTCTGTTTCCATTGCTTTGAGAGATCATTCTGAACACACAGAGCAGATTTTGTAAGTTCTGTCAATGGAATAACAAAAAGGTTAAAGGGCACTGAACAAATTTGCAAAGGGAAATGAATACTTTCAATACAGACTTTCTGGAAAGTTAAAATCATGGGAAAGCACGTTTGTACCTAATCAAGATTGGTTTTTGATGCTTTTGTGAAAAATTAAAAACTCGGTCATAGCAATTGCTCCGCTGAGGTTCTGTCTTTACGTTTGTTTCTGCTGCAGGTGTTAATGTTGACTTTGCAAAATGATCCACCCACTTTAGAAACGGGAGTAGAGGATAAGGAAATGATGAAAAAGTACGGCAAGTCCTTTAGAAAATTACTTTCACTGTGTCTTCAGAAAGATCCTTCCAAAAGGTATGTCGAACTTGGTGGATGAGTTATTGACCTGGTTTGAGTTACGACAAAGCCTTATTTGTGGATGGGAGAAGGCTGTGTGAGGACACCTGCAAGGTACTTCTAGGTCATGGGAAATCCTGCTCTGGCCCCCAGATTGCCAACCTGTTAGTGGAAGACAGCATGGGTCTAAAAGGGAAAGAAGTGAGTGGGGATGGGGGAGAGGCAGTGGAAAATTTTGGTGTTAATAAGATTCCCTGTGCTTGTTAGGTGTGGGTTTTATCATCAAAGGAAATGAAGTAAAACAGGAATCAAAAGAGAGTGGCAGTGATGCATTCATAGCTGAGCTAATATTCTGCACGGCAGTGCAGGTTGAGCTGACCTCTCAGGATTTGAATATCCTGCTCATTCCAGTCTAAACCAGGCAGAGCTATTGAATTTTGCATGAGCTTCCTTTTTGTTGCAGAACAAGTTGTTTGTACTGTTGAAAAGATTATTAGCAAAGAAGATTAAGATTTTTACACTAGAAAGATTAATACAAACAGAAGCAAATGGTTTTAAATTAACTTTAGAATTTCTTCTTTATTCTTGGGCAGTTGGCCTGCACTGTAGTGTGTCTGTTTTCTGAGTTTGTTTTCTTCCATCTTAATTTCTGTGACTTTGAAGTATCTTGGGTGGTAATAATAGAGTAGGTATCCTCTGTCACTTCAATGGCAATGGTAGTGATGTGAACCACACACAGGCTGGCCTGGGAGGGTTCCTTTGTAGGGCTTGGTTGTGTGTGGCAGTATTCTAAAAGTGCATGTAGATTACAGAGTTGGAGAACTGGAGAACACTCGGAGAAGATACCCACTACCTTCATCCACTCTAGGGTCCAATTTTATACTTATATTTTAAAACGTAAAAACTGACTTCTCTCCTGAAACTTTCTTTTTCAAGGAAGGACCTTGCTTTTTAAAGAATTCTTTCATTCTTATCTTAACTTCTTTATGAAACTTAAGCCTTTTACCTTTACACAGCAATCTGTTTGAGTAGGATACCCTTCTCAACATTAAACACAGTTTCCATTATTTTAACCATTCTTTGGAGCTACTTCTTCATTTTTTTATATTTTTCTGAATTTGCCTTGAATCTGCCCTCTATCATCCATCTGTCCATGGAATGGAGCCAGTTCTAAAGATGTTTACTATTAAGAATTTTGAAATTATTTCAAAATTTTGTCACACCTGTTGACTGTTTCTGCTTGGACATCTCAGTTACTCTATGTTTGATTGGTCCTCCCAAACTATACTGATGTTTCATGAAGATTACTTCACTTTCCTATTGGGTAAAAGTGCTCTTATATCCTAATTTTGTTCTTTAACTCCTGCTTGCCTTCCCCTCGTATTTGGTACCATCTCCAATCACCACAGAAACCGAATTTAATCCTCTAAAGCCCAATGAGAGAAGTACTTGTCTTCCCAGTTAGTACTGGGCTGTTATTGATGGTCTTTGTAATCTTGAACTAGTTGAGATCCCACCTAGTGGTGGTGATGTGTAATGTCACACAGTTCCACTTCTCAGAAAATGATTTTTGTGGACTAGAATTGTTAGTGTACTTAATGATATAATAGTACTTTTCTTTAGGAGATATGTAACTTGGTCAAAATAAACTAGATTAGATAATCATTCATTATATTTAAGAAACCATCCTTATTTCTTAATAATCTCAAAAGTCTTTCTAGGTTTTATTTCATTTATGAGCTCAAATATCAGATTCCTTATATCCCACCGCCAAAAATATTTTAGAAAAGAGCCATATGCTCAGATTTTTACAAAGTCTTTCCCTCACATTACTCTTTTAATAATTTTGTTGGTCTACAAAATGTTAATAGCTGTGATAGGGTCGGTAGAAAGATAGAAATGAGAGCTGCAGGAGGGAACCAGCCCTGACTAGGAGGCTCCTGCATCTGCTCTGACTTATCAAGACGATATGTCATTAGAAGAAGGAAAATTGGGGAAGCCGGGATGGCTCAGTGGGTTGGGCGCTCGCTTTGCAGCCCCGGGGACCGAGGATCGAATCCCGGCCCTGGCCCTGGCCCGTGCGGACCCATATGCTGAACTGGGAGCTCCCCTAGTTCAGTTCTCTCTCTGTCTCTGTATCTCTCCCTCTCTCTCTCCTCTTGTCAAAATAAATAAATAAATAAATATTAAGAAAAAAAGGAAAGAAGAAGGAAAATGCTGGAGAAGGAGGGAAAATATCTCACTTATCAGAATATACATCCTTCTTCTCAGGACCAGACAATTATAGTTTTGCCTCTTTTTAATGAGCTTCTCGAATAAATCATAGGAAATAACCTTGGGAACAAAAGAAGGGAGGAGAGGACACGCAGACATAAAGAGAGGTAGATCCTGGAGAAGGTGAGGGAGAGGGGAAGGGTTCTACCCATAGGGATAAAACCCCTCCTGCAATGTAAGGACAGGCTGCTCCCCTCTTGGGTCAGCCTTCTCCATGTCTTAGAGTGTACTTGCTTTGCTAGTAGGCTTCCTGCAGTCCTAAGCTTGCATACACTCTGTCTCTTAACTGAATTCTTTCCTTCAAGAGGTAAGAACCGAGGAAACATCACTGTTCCTGGTAACAGTTTAAGGACTTCTTTTAGATATCTTCTCTGTAACATAATCTATTCTCATTGTTGTACCGTTATCCTCTGTGTAACAGACAGAAAGTGTTAGTGGTGCACAAAGTTGCCATGACACTTTTTTTAATGAAAAGACGTGGATGGTGAAATTTTGGGGGGGAAAGCCTCAAGAAATGTGAGAACGGTAAAAAGTCAATATTGTTTAATTGTCAATTATCTAAAATACGTATTCATGACTGAATTCATAAGTAAACATTTCATTGCTGCACAATTCTGAAAGAAATCATGACTGCTTCCTATCTTCTCTACCTTTGCTTGCATTGTCCCTTGGTTCTTTCTGTTCCCTTTCCACTTCTCTTTCAACACTTAGTTCAAAGTTTCCATCTTCTTAGAGTTAGATACCTGTGGTGAGAGTCCTAGCTCTGCTTTACTGTCATCTGCATGACCTGGTTTCCTTTTCTGTAAAATGGGCCCAATCACACCTACTTCATAAGATTGCTGTGAGGAGGGAGTAAGATAATACACTTAAAACAGAAAGCACAGTGCCCGAGGGTCTCTAAATATTCAAGGAATTGGGATTACCATTTGTTATTTGCCTTTTTCCTCCTGGCCAAATGGAAGTTTTGAAAATTTTAGTTTCCCTACTATATGTATGTTGAATGCATGTCTCCTGTGGCACTTATCACACTGTGTACATACCGTATTTTCCGGCGTATAAGACGACCGGGCGTATAAGACGACCCCCTAATTTTACAGATAAAACATAGGTTTAGGCCTATATTCTCTGTATAAGACTACAGCCTCGGAAGTGGGGGGTAGTCTTATACAGTGAATATAGGCCTAAACCTATGTTTTAACTGTAAAATTAGGGGGTCGTCTTATACGCCCGGTCGT
>PVKE010026120.1:0-13556 GCA_004027555.1 Craseonycteris thonglongyai
AGAGACAGAGACAGAGAGAGAACTGAACTGGGGGAACTCCCCAGTTCAGCACATGGGTCAGCATGGGCCGGGGCCAGGATTCGATCCTCGGTCCCTGGTGTTGCAAAGTGAGCGCTTAACCCACTGAACCATCCCGACTTCCCCATTACAGAATTCTTTAACAAACAACATCATACCACATCATGGTGAATGAAGAGGGCAAAAGATATATATATAGTTCAAGGACTAATGAACAGGACACCACTTAGCGACCCCCTTAAATATTCAAATAGTGACAGAAAGAATTTAGTGATTTCTCCAAATGTGCCATCCTTTTCATACTTTTTTGCTTTTGTATTCTGTGTCTCTTTGGCCAACTAGCTAATTCCTACCTGAGGGGTGGTCAAGACATTGGCAGAACAGGGATGGGGATTATCAGAGAGGTGAAAGTACTAGCGCACATGATTTGATTGTGTGCCTTATTAGTATTTGTGCCAAATTTCAGCCTACTTTCATCCGTGTTCTTTCAGATATCAACGAAGAATCATGTCAAACATGAAGGAGACATGAAATATGGATAAAACTGAATTTCTTGCCATTATGAAATTCTTCACATAACAAGGAAAAACACCTCACACTATTTTGGAAGAGATGTTAGTGGATTATGGCTACTGTTTCCCTGGAAAATCCATGCTTTACAAGTGGCATTGCCTTTTCAAGCAAGGCAGAGAATCAATTAAAGACAACATTGACTGGGATGCCCTGTTGAAGCCACTTCCTCAGACACTGTCAAAAAATTTAAAAACTTGCAGTGGAATATGCTGGATTGAATAAAAAGCTCCTTGCAGGAATGGTTGAAGTATCACCTATAGCCATTTTAAATATTCTCCATCAGCATTTAAGGATGTCAAAAATCAGTGCAAGATAGGTACAGAGAGTACTCATGCTGCTTCAAAAACAAAAGTGAGCTGAATGTTCATGACAGTTTTTGGACCTCTGCAGAAACAACAAAGATGAAGTTTTAAACCACATTTCACTGAAGAAACTTGGGTTCATCATTATGAGCCTGAGTCAAAGCAGGAGTCCATGCAGCGGTATGAAAGGGCACACCACCCCTAAGAAGTTCAAGGTGTCCTAATCGACTGGAACAATCATGGCAACAGTGTTTTGGGACATGGGGAGTATCCTGTTGACTGATTACAAAGGTGAAGGTGTCACAATAACTGGAGAGTATTATTCCAATGTGCTGTAACAGTTAAAATAACCTGTGGAGACAAGAGGAAAATGGACCAAAGGGATACTGCTTTTGCATGACAATGTGACTGTGCACAAGAATAATGTTGTACTGGCTACTCTTCATGACTGTGGCTTCCAAACATCAAACCACCCTCCCTACAGTCCAGACCTGTCTCCGTCTGATTATTATTTGTTCCCAAATATGAAAAAACAGCTTCGAGAGAAGAAATTTACAGATGACAAAGAGTTTAAAGGTGCGATTTGAGGGCAAAAACAAAACCTTTTCTTTTTTTTTTTTCTGAGGGTATTAATAAGCTTGTTGAAAGATCTGGAAAGTGTATTAGGGTTAAGGGTGAATATACTAAAAAGGAAAAATTAAAGTAGTTTTGTTTTACCCCTTTTCCCCTTCATTCTATGAATTTCTTAACCACCCTGTGTACCCTTCAAGATTTACCACAAATGACTTCCACGTCCAACATGAAGAGGAGCATTTGCTACAGGCCAGTACAGAGCAATAATTAAGATGATACTTTGGAAGATTTTATAGTAACATGTTGACCTGTAATATTAGTTAAAAACGCAAAATATAAAATCAATTAAGGAGTATTTCTCCGACATAAGAAAAAAATTACAGGGAAAACAAAAGACTTAAAGGCAATATACCAATATGTTAACAGTGGTTACTCTAGTTGGTTTAATTTTAGGTGTTTCTTTTTATACTTCTGAAGTGTCTAATTTTCTTGGGAGTACATAGCTTTTACCTTGGGGAAAAAAGATGATTATTTTTTAGACTATATGCAAAGACTTGTGAAATTTTTGTTTTCTGATTTCCTTGGTCACCAAGCAGATGCTCACTAAGTATTTTTCAGAGAACTTGCTGACTGCTACTTGGGACAGTGATAGGTGGAAGAGATTTCATCCTTCTGAAATCTCTCCTGCCTTACTGTATGCTCCTTTGCCCTAAGTGCCTAAGGGCTCTGCTCTTCTCATCCATTCCCTTAAGAGACCATCCTGTGAAAGCTTCAGTTCTCACAAAAATTTCAAAACTACTCCCAATAATACATCCCCATGGACACTCTCCTCAACTCATTCAGTAGGATTCCCTGCAGATAGTTCATCTTTGCCTCAAACCCATTATGTCTAAATGAAAAATCAGTTACCTTTTCTTTTCACTGTCTGGCACTTATCTATGAATAATGGCACCATACTCCTTGGCTAAAAATGTGGGCAACATCTCTGGTTCCTTCTTTTTAATCCTCTCTACGCTTCATCAATTCCTTCTATGGGATTTCTTAGATTTCTCTATTTCTCACCGTTCTTACTACAACAAACTTGGATCAACCTCTCAGCTTACAAATTGTCAAACAAATTCCAGTATAGTCTGTCTAAAATTAAGCATGTACAGTACCAATATTATATTATGTTAGCACCAGCATAAGAATAACATCTGAAAGACTACATACCAATTACTGTCTCTGGAGGTGAGATTATAGGGCCTTCTCTTTTAATTTGTCATAATTGAATTTTTAAATAATTACCTTCCTGCTGGCTTGGTAACATGAACAAATAGTACACGAATGGATTCTATGGCCAATTCAAACAAACAAAACTATTATCTGGACTGTCTGCCTCACATCTCAAATGTCCAGTCCACCGCAGACACTAAAATGCCACTTACCATGCGAGCTTGCCTTTTTCATCTGAAAGGTTTTCCTCAGACTGGAACACCAATGCTGAACAACTCTGTGCTACTTTCAAGACCTCCTCTTAGTCCCACCTCCTATACAGAGAGAACATGTCTAGACCTCACTGGCACTGAGGTCTTCCATATACAAGGGTTGACCATGAAGTTTGTGAACTCATCCTAGAAAAAGTGCTATATACCTCACTACTAAATATCACTATGGTCACCTTCTAAGTACTCCCCCTGGGAAGCAACGCACCAACACCAGCACCTAGCTCACCTCTCAAAGTAATTGTGGAACTGTTTCTGGAATGGCCATCAGAGCCATTGTCATATTACCCTGATGTCCTGAATGTCATCATAATGTCTTTCTTTGAACATTTACTTTATATTCAGGTAGACAATAGTCATGGGGGCCAGATAAGGTGAATGGGGGTGGGGGGTTCTAATACAGTGATTTGTTTACTGGCTAAAACCCCCCTCACAGACAGTGCCATGTGAGCTGGTGCACTGTCGTTCCTGATGCAAGAGACATGAGTTGTGGGTGAGAAGTTCAGGTCATTTTCATCTAAGTTTTTCATGCAGCCTTCTCAGTATTTCCAAACAATCAACTTGGTTGTTCTGTTTGTCTACTTGGTACAAATTCATAATGAACAATATCTCTGATATCAGAAAAGGTTAGCAACATCATTTTGCTTCTTGGTTTGGACTGACGGAACTTCTTTGGTCATGGAGAATTGGCTGACTTCCACTGTATACTTGGGACACTTTGTTTCAGAGTCATTATTGGGAGACCCATGTTTCATCACCTGTGATAACATGGCTCAAAACACTGTCTTGCCTCTTCAAAAGAGCTTGGCAAGTTTTGACTCTCCTTTGCTTTTGTTCATCATTGAGCTCCTTTAGTACCATTTTTGCACATACCTTTCTCATGCCAAGACTGTCAGTTAAAATTTTCCTGTTTCTCTATTGATGTTTACTTGGTTTGTTATGCTTTTCACAGTCAACCGATGATTTTGATGTACAATTGGATGAAATTTTGCAATGTTTTGGTCAGTGCTGTTAGTTACTGGCCACCCTTAACCTCTCGTCAGTGACACTTTCCTCCTCAGAAAAATGTTTAATCCATTTGTACACTGCCATTTTCTTCAGGCCATTATCCCTAGAAACTAGGATTAACATGTCTCTGATTTCACTTCTACTCTTGTCAAGTTTAACAAGAAAGTTAATGTTTGTTCACTACTCTAATTCCAGCTCCAACATTCTCGCAACAGCACACAAAAACACGCAATAACAATTCTGGGGGATGCTGGGATGGCTCAGGGGGTTGAGCACTGTCCTGTAGCCCTGGGGTTCAAAAATCAAATTTCGGCCTCAGCCCATGCTGACCCATATGCTGAACTGGGGTGTGCTTCCCATGTGGGAGGCCCCCTGGTTTGACCCCTGGCTGGCGGAAGCATGCCTCCCATGCAGGAGGCCCCCAGCCCAGTTCCTGCCCTGCGTAGCCCCACGCCTACCTGTGTGGAATGAAACTATGTCATAGCTAATGATGTACAACTATGGAGACTGTTCTGGGCCCCCTTCTCTCTCTCTGACTCTCTCTCTGTCAACAACAATAAAATGAAATCTTAAAAAAAATGTGGACCATTAAAAAAAAAAAAATACAATAATGAATGCCACTCAGCAAGACATCACCACATGAAGCCATGAATACAGTTGTGAGACACTGATATACCAAGGTTATGAAACCATATCAAGTTGTTTGTACAGTGCTGCCCACATAAGTGCATGGTGGCGAGTTTGTGAACTTCATTGTCAGACATCATATAAAACACATGGTATCTCCCATCACTGAAAATATTTTCTTCTCTCTTCTTTTCAAATCCCATTTTTTACACTGACTCTAATCCTTATGACTCTCTCCTTTTTATCAATGTATTGTTATTTGAACTGTACAGTGAGCACACTGCAAAATGTCTAACTTTATACTAGTTAGCACTTCATTACATACTATTCATTTGATAATTATTTTACAGATATGATCAGTGTTCTTAATCTCACCAAATAAAATCAAAGCTCTTTGTAGACAGAATTATATATCTTTCTTCTTTAATCATAGCACTAGCCAATAAACTCTTATGTATTACTTGGCTATCTTAGGCTAGCTGAAGAGTTTACAGACAAATAAATTAGTATCTTATAGGGAGAAAGTTCAATAAGTAAACCCGAGTGCAAAGGGGTCTGAAGACTAGCTACAGTGTCCTAGAAGTAATGGGTATTGATCTGAGCCTTCCCCTTCAGCTCATTGAACCTTCTAGCCTACACCCTCCAGGGCAGCCAATAAGAGAGAAGCCTGAGTGGCAAACAAGAAGAGATAGGCACAATGTCCTGTTATGTTTCTAATAGAAGTTACAAGTTTTCTGACAGCAAAATGTATACTAGAATGTATCTTCTTCATTAAGTTGTGTTACTTGCTTTCCAATGCAAAATTAAAGAGAAGTGGTTGTACACTTTGAATCAACAGTTAGAATTTTTGGGTTCAGTAGAAATACTGAACATATTCCCAGGGGAGAACTCATGCTGGTCCCTGAAACTTGAGTTCTGTTGGAGGGCAGGTCCTTGAGTAAAGGGCAGAGAGGAGTACAGAATCTTCCTTAAAAGGACACAGTAAATGTCCCCTTTACTTACCCGTATTTATTTTTATGTAGAGAAGTTTGTTAATTCTTTATTGTTCGAAGACCTTGGACTACAGTTAAGAAGGGGTCTCCAGTCCCAGGTAGGGAAACTCACCCACATCACTATCCAATTCTCTCAATACTGCTTATTTAAAAGTGCATCTTTTTACAATGGTTTGAGATGCCCCTTGATCATATAATTTTCCACGCATATTCAGTCAAAACAATGTGATATTATGCCCCAATATCACACTGCTTGAATAATGGAGGCTTTATTGTCTTGTAGTATGGTGAGACTCAACCCACAAATTCTTCCTTTTTGAGTTTTCCTACCTATTCTTGGATGGTAGTTTTAAAGGTAAGTCCATAAATACATTACTTCTCCTGAAAAAAAAAAAAAAAAGTAGAGGGGGGTTCATTCCTCTCCCCTTGAGTGTGGGCTAGACTGAGAAACTCATTTCTAGCAAACAGAATGTCAGAAGGAAAGGCATATTACTTCTGAGATAGGGTATAAAAAGACTAGCTGTCATCATGGGGCTCACCTACTCTGTCAGTTCACTTGCTTGGGAGGAAGCCAGCTGACACCATGAGGACACTGAGGTAGCCTGCAGAGGGTCTCAAAGGCCAGGAACTGAGTCCTGCCAGGAGCCATGAGAGTAAACTTAGATGAGGATCCTGCCTTTTTTAAGCCTGGAGATGACTGCATCCTCCCAAGATGCTAAGCCAGAACTATCCAGTTAAGTTGCACCCACATTCCTGACCAAACAGATACAGGGAGATGAACTTTTGCACGTTTAAACTTCTAAGCATGGGGTAATATGTTGTGCAATGGTAGTTACTGACAGACGGTGATATCTATTTAAATGGTAGCAAGGAGTGTTTTGGGAAGCAGGTAGTGGGTGGAAACTGTGGAGTATTAGTGAAAGACTAAATTGCATTGAATGACTGTTAGTAACATTTTAGATTTTGAGGCAACTTAAAGTGAGAGATATCTTTCTAAAACTGTAGAAAGAAGATCCTTGTTATGTAATAGCATAAAATTTAGCATCACTGTGTTTCAGGAACATGAAAAGCAGAAAATGTGTCTAACGAACTAGATGATCTGGTTAAGATTTCCAAGCAATACCTTGTAAGTACTCACTTATGCGGGAAGATAAAGAAGGACTGCTACAAAAAAGAGCCAGGACTTGATGGTTTTGAACGTTCTTAGCCTCAATATATCTAACTTTATTATTATTTTTTTAATATTTATTTATTTATTTATTTTTAATTGTTTTTTTTGACAGAGAGAGAGAGAGAGAGAGAGAGAGAGAGAGAGAGAGAGAGAGAGATACAGAGACAGAGAGAGAACTGAACTGGGGGAGCTCCCAGTTCAGCACATGGTTCTGCACGGGCCGGGGCCGGGATTCGATCTTCGGTCCCCAGCGCTGCAAAGTGAGCGCTTAACCCACTGAGCCATCCTGGCTTCCCCTCTAACTTTATTTTTGCTTTTCCTTTTTTTCTTGATTTGACCAATGGTTCGTATATGTTGTTGATCTTTAAAAACAACTACTGGGGAAGCCGGGATGGCTCAGTGGGTTAGGCGCTCACTTTGCAGCCCCAGGGACCAGGGATCGAGTCCCGGCCCCGGCCCGTGTGAACCCATGTGCTGACCTGGGGAGTGCCCCCTGTTCAGTTCTCACCGGGGTGAGACCCCGGCCCAGTTCCTGCCCTGTGTAGCCCTGCACCCACCTGTGGAATGAAACTATGTGGAAAAACCAAAGATGTGCAACTATGGAGACTGTTCTGGGCCCTCCCCCTTCTCTCTGTCTCTCTCTCTGTCGAAAACAATAAAAATAAATCTTAAAAAAACAAACAAACAAAAAAAACAGCTACTGTTTCTTCATTCTAATTTAAGTTCTGCTTGTAACTTTAAGTCCTTCCTTTTTATTTCTATTATCTTGCTTTACTGTTTTATACCTTTAAATACTGTAATTCTATAATTTTTCTTCTGATAATTGCTTTAGCTATATGCCACAAATATTTATGTGTCAAGGTTTTATCATTATTTTCATGAAATTCTGCAGTTTAAATCTGTGTTTCCCTCATGTTCCACATGCAATTTAAAGCAAGAATTTGAATTATAAAGCAGAAAGCTATTTTTGTTTTTTGGCTATTACTAGTATCTAGTTTTATTGCATTGTATTTTTTTTCCCCCAAGATTTTACTGTTTTTGACAGAAAGAGAAAGAGAAGGGGGAGAGCCCAGAGCAGTCTCTATAGTTGTAAGTCATCTGTTTTTGACATGGTTTCGTTTCACACAGGTGGGCAGGGGCCGTACAGGGCGGGAGCCAGGCTGCGGCCTCCTGCATGGAAGAACGCCCACAGTGCCTTGACCCAGGGGCCAAACTGGGGGGCAAGAACCAAACTGGGGACCTCCCACATGGGAGGCACACCCCAATTCAGCATATGGGTCTGCATGAGCCGGGATTCAATCTTTGGTCCCTGGGGCGGTAAAGAAATTGCTTAACCCACTGAGTCATCCTGGCTTCCCCACATTGTGGTTTAATATTACTCTTTGTGCTAATTAGAGGGGTTTTTTTTGATGGCCTATACTTTGGTTCATATTAGTTAATATTCCAAGTGTACTTGAGATTAAGATGTATTCTCAGGATTCATTGTTTACTATATATTTATAATATCCCTTTAATATCCTTACCTTTTCATCTACTTGATTGATCTCTTTGGTTAAGCAAGGTACTCTGGTGTAACTCTTGTTATTAGTGTGTTCCTGTTGATTTCTTCTTGCAGTGACTATAGTTTCTGCTTTATGAAAGCTGATGTTGGGGATGCCAGGATTAAGCACTCGCCTTGAAGCCCTGGGGTCAGAGGATCGAACTCCAGCCTGTGCAGACACATATGCTGAACTGTGGTGTGGCCCCTAGTTTGTTTCTCACCAGGATGAGCCTCCCATGTGGGAGGACCCCTGTTAGGCCCCCAGCTTGTGGGGGCATGCCTCCCACGCAGGCAGCCCTGGCCTGGTTCCAGGCCTGTGCAGCCCTCTGCCCACCTGTGTGGAATGAAACTATGTAGAAAATTGATGAGGTACAACTGTGGAGACTGCTCTGGGCCCTCCTCTGTTTGTCTGCCTGTCTGTCTTAGTCAAAAATAAATCTTAAAAAAAAAAAAAAAGCTGATGTTTTGGGGGATATTAAATATTAATAACATATATCTTGAGATTTATAACCCTTAACTATTAAATAATGTCCTTCTTTGTTTCTTTCAATGCCTTTTTTGACCTAAATTTGACTTTTTCAGATATCATCTTTGTGATTTCTACCTTCTTTTTCTTTATATTTGCCCAGTTTTACCCATTTTAAAAATATTTCTTTTATGTACAGCTTAGACTTGGATTTGCATTGTTGGGGGTGTCTTTTGGTATTTAGGAAGATTTATTTTTTTTCCTATTATTTCCTCCAGACTGCCCTTTCCCAATAACCTGAATCTCTGACCCCTCCTTGCATACTATTTACTTGCTAATAGAATCAGTATTGATATTAGGCAGTACCCTCTTCTATTTTTTCTCTTTCAGCCCCAGGATAATAATTTGAAGTATATACTCTTATTCTCAATTAATATCTATAAGGCAATCAATAACTTACCCTGCTTACATGTACTCTTCTGCTTTTGATATTTTTTCTCGTTGTCCTGTTCTACTCCATAGCATGCTGCCCCTGTGTGTGCATCTTTTAGCCTTAGTTTTGTGTGTGTGTGATTCTTACTTTCTCACCTATTTTGGTTTTCTGAACTCATTCTCTAGTAGATTCTATGGGAAGGCTCATGATAGCAATATTTCCTAAATTCTACCATATACAGTTTTTCTGAAGATTTTCTATTTGAAAATTAGCATTCAACTGGATATAAAACCTTTGGCTCACATTTTCTGGCATAAAATGTTGCTATCAAAATTTGTTATATAAATCTGTTTTTCTTTTTCTTAATAGGGCACTTGATCTTTTTTCCTAGATGACCAAATGACGTTCCACTCCAATTCTATTTATGCTGTTTGATCATAGTTTGTATTGTTTTCTTAATTTTTTTAGCACTTCAAAAATATTAGGTTAAGTTTTTCATGTTATGTGGACATTCTTTCCTGGAAGAATATTATTCTCTCTCTCTTTTTTATTTTTATTGTTTTTTGACAGAGAGAGATAGCCAGAGAGAGACAGAGAAGGGGGAGGGCCCAGAGCAGTCTCTATAGTTGACAGCCTTAGTTTTTCACATAGTTGCACTCCACAAGTGGGCACGGGGCTGCACAGGGAGGAAACTGGGACGGGAGCCTCCCGCATAGGCCCCGGAAAGAACTGAGCTGGGGGCACACCCCATTTCAGTACATGGGTCCACCTGGGTCGGGGCCAGGATTTGATCCTTGGGCTCTGTGGCAGCAAATCAAGCACTTAACCTGCTGAGCCATCCCAGCTTCCCCTCTCTCTCTTTTTTTCTTTTTTTCACAAGGAATATCATTTTATTACTGTAATCACAAAATCATAATTTCTGTACAGGAATGTTGTAAGTGAACATTAATCAATTATTGATCATTCACTTCATAAAGAGGGTGAACACACTACAGAACACACTGTAAAGAAAAAATATTGTGAAATTTTCTGGCCTTGCAGTGCACATTTTAGTGCAAGTATTTAAGACACAATAGTGTTCAATTCAGCAAAGTATTGCAGAATATCATGCCACAGTCCACTTAATTCAAAGGGGGTCAAGACATGCGGCTTGTAAAAAAAATGTCAGAATATACATATATGTGTGTGTGTGTGTATGTGTGTGTGTGTATATATATATATGTGTGTGTATATATATATATATATATATATATATATATATATATATATATAAAACAAGTAAGTCATAAAATATACAGTGGTTTATTTAGATGGTTTTAAATGATTTCACTGTGGAATTCAGCGTTTATTTAGATGGTTTTAAATGATTTCACTGTGGAATTCAGCGTGACTGGAACAAACTCCAGTATCTTCTTAAAGGTGTAATCTTGCTAGGCAATGGCTTTGGCTTCAGGTAGAAATGCCTCCCAGTATTTTATCAGCTGTTGTTGTGTTTGTACTAATGATTCCAAGTACTTGATAATAACAGTGTTAAAATCTTTTACTCGTTCTTTCTCAAATCTTCCCACTTTACGAATTGTCTTAGAGATCTGTTCAAAATCTCTTTCTCCTTGTTGTACTTTTGCTTCCCACTCTCATTTCATTTTTAGCTTGCTGTATTTTATCTGGTTTGTTAGCAACCATCACTTTTGCCTCAGTTTCACATTTTTTGAGCAAAGTAATTTGAGCATCTTCCCATTTCTGCCAGCACTTCATTTGATGGTCAAATACTCCTTTTACTGCAGCAATAAGATGAACGTAGTCACTAAGTAGTTCTGAAAACATGTTCTTGGTGTAACTGGTCTATCTTCTCCTCAGCCTCTGCAAGCTGAGACAAAGCTCTAGATAAAACAGTATAATCCTCAGAATTACCTAACATGACAGCACTTTTAGCAAAGGCAGCTGTGTTGGCTGAAAGTTCTTTTCTATGACAGACTAATGCTTCAACATTGGTGTGAAGTTTCCTAAGTTGTTGATCCAGATTTTTAAATTGCTGCTGCTTTTCTTCAAACCATGCATCTGATTCATTCATCTTGATTGTCATTTTGTTGACAGCGTCGGCAGCCTTGTTCACCATCCTCAATAGTCCTGCTTCACTCAGAGCTTGTGTATTAACTGCTCTAGGCAGCTCTGAACTTTCCAAGAACTTAAGTCAGAATCTTGTAGTAAAGTTGGATGCTTTACTGTTCTTTGAAGATACCTTTGAAGAGCTCTCTTCGTTTTTCTACAAATTCAGTGGATGATGAATCTTCTTTATCCACTTTAGCCTTGGTCATGCCAACTATACTCTTTTCTGGAGCTGATGGCACAATATAACCAACGTGTAAATACTTGCTTGCTAACTTGCTATGTAAGCCAAGAAAGTCACTAAATCTTCTTTTAACTGAAAATTCACTTTTACTGAATATGGAAAGAGAAGTCTTTGTTGTAACTCTATATGCCATGTAAGCATTAATACCATCACCAAGTTTCTCTGGATCTGATACATCCAGATATGTTTTCTATATCAAAACATCTCCATTTGCTTCTTCTTCAATCTCCTCCCTAGATCTATCAAAGATCACAGGAGCAGACATACTCTTTGATTCAATTCTGGGAGCAATGAGTGTAGTAGGGGTCACAGGTGTTACTGCAGGAGAAGGTTCTGAGGAGAGGACAGGTTCTCTTTCTGGACTGTCCAGAGAAACTTCTTCTGTGGCTTCTGCAAAAAGATCTTCTCTGTCATCACCTAGAACAATTTCTGCAGGTTTTGGACCATTGGAATTTGTACTAATATCTTCTGTAAGAAGACTAGTTGGTTCTGGAGATGATGGACTTGACTCTAGGGTGGAGACAGTGCTGGTGAAAAGGTCTTCTCCATCCTCCTGCTCCTCAAAGTCAGTGGACTTCCCGTCTCCCAGCGGCGGAGGTTCCCTCTCGGCCGCCATCTTCGCTCATCCAGACCTCTCTCTTTTTTTTAAAGACTTCATTTTATTGAGATGAGAGAGAGAGAGAGAGAGAGAGAGAGAGAGAGAGAAGGGGGAGCGGCCAGAGTAGTCATCATAGTTGTACATTGTTAGTTGTGACATGGTTTCAGTCCATACAGGTGGATGTGGGGCTGTGGAGTGGGAACTGAAATAGGACCTCCCAAATGGGAAGCGAGAACCTTCACGGCCATTCTGGCAATTACACAGTTCTGCACATGGGTTTGCATGGGCTAGGGCTGGGAACTGAACCCTGGCCCTCGCAACTACAAGACAAGTGTTCAACAGCTGAGCTATCCTGGCATTCCCTATTCTTGTGTTTTAATAATAATAAAATTTAAATGGGTTGTGATCATGGTCCTATCCTAGCTCAGGTGTAAAAGGAGGAATGGTCCAGAAAGTTTTCCTAGCTTCACTTCTCAAGGGTTATTTTTTCTGTTGTTAGCATGAAGTATTTAAAAATATGGCTGTGTATCTTCTGAGATATGGCACCCCTGCTCACTTCCACCATTTTTTTATCTGACCATTTCTTTCCTCAGCTCTAGAACGTGTGTCCTCTCAGTTCAGATTCTGCTCTAGCAGTCAAGTCCTCAGTGTGGGACTGTGTCCTCAGAAAGAGATTGGGTGGGTGGATGGGTATGAGGAGTTCATGAGGCCTAGACTGTTCCAGCACCATCCACCTTTATGTGTGGTCAGTGCATATTAAAGTATGAACTGAGACTAGAAATGCCTCTGAGTTTCTGCTGCTGTTCTTAGTCTGGCCCACAGGCTTCCTGTATTCACTGGGCACTCTGCCATTTGAGATGAACACTTGCTGCAATATGTTTTCTGGGACTTCCTTTACCTTCCCTCTACTTTATTGTGCAGTTGTCTGTGGTTTGATCTTACCCATTTGTATTTTTAGCTCTTGAGGGGATAACTTATTACTTCATCATTTTGTAAATGTTGCCAATGAGTTTTTGGTTTTGCTATCTTAACTGCTCTTTTCATGGGGAAATTCAGGGAATTTCAAAAACTACCCCACCACTGAGGCCAATTTTCCCAAGTTCTGTCAGCCTAGGCTTCCCTTCTTCACCCCAATCCACATTATCTATTCAGCACCCTACTGTTTTTTGATAGAATTTGTTTGCCTCTTTCCTTTCCTTTTCAATGTACTCTCTGTAAGAGCAGAGACTGCTTCACTCAATACTATCACCTCTAGCATACAACACCGAGACTTCCACAGCAAGCATGTGATGACACATGTGAATAAATGAAAGAATGGACAAACAACATCAAACATCAATGCCATTAATCTATATCTGCAGAGAGTGAAACTTTCTTTCCTTAAGTTTCAGCATCCTACAAGCTTCCATCAATTAAAAAGA
>PVKE010026121.1:0-22543 GCA_004027555.1 Craseonycteris thonglongyai
CCCGCATGTTCATCGCAGCACTGTTCACAGTGGCCAGAACATGGAAACAACCAAAATGCCCTTCGATAGATGACTGGATCAAGAAGATGTGGTACATTTACACAATGGAATACTACTCAGCGATAAGAAATGATGAAATACAGTCATTTCTGGCAACATGGATAGACCTAGAGACCATCTTATTAAGCGAAATAAGTCAGACTGAAAGAATCTGGAAAAATATGACTTCACTTATAGGTGGAATATAAAACTGAAAGTTACAAAGACACAGAGACCTATGGACACACTCAATAACTTGGTGATTGCCTGAGGGAAAGGGAGGAGGGGGGAGGGAGAGAAGGAGGGGAGGTGGGAGAGGGCACCAGCATTATGGACACAGTCAATGGTTTGATGTTTACCTGGAGAGGAGGGAGGAGGGGGGAGGGAGATTTGTGGGGGAAGGGGCAGTGGGCACCAGATGTATGGTGTTGGAGGGATACCTGATTCTGGGAGCTGGGCACATAATGTGATGCATGAGTGATGTGATGTGGAGTTGTACATCGGGAAACTATCTAATTGTTACCAACCAATGTCACCCCATTAAATTTAACAATAAAATATAATAATATTAAAAAAAAACAATTTTAAAAAATGACAATATATTCTTCTCCAAAATAAATTATCTTTGTTAATACAAAACAAAACAAAACTTGAGAAAGATAAAAGACTTAGAGACTTAATTGAGAAATCTTATATAAATTTAATACAAAAACATTAATAGATTTATTCAACAAATACCTTCAGCACATGCAGTGAGCACAGGCCATTGATACTCTTCTAGATAGTAAACAACTAAAAAAATTGAATCAAGTGAAAAATATATCAGGAAAAATAAATATACTAATATTCAAAAAACAAAGATAAGTAAAATAATCCTATGTGCAACTAGGTAGTATAAGGCATTTTCACTCTAAGAAACCAAACTCAATTTAGCCCAACTCTGATTTCTGTAGCAAGAAATATGAGAGAGAGAGAAAAGAAAGAAAGAAAGAAAGAAAGAAAGAAAGAAAGAAAGAAAGAAAGAAAGAAAGAAAGAAAGAAAGAAAGAAAGAAAGAAAAAGTAAGAATAAAATCCTCACCAGAGCTTTTCAACTTATATTTAATAGAGTTAGAGTAGAGAAAGAGAAAAGGCCACATGGGAAGAAATGAGCATAAAGAATACATAGTGGCATAAAAACAGAGAAGTATATTAAAGTTGATAAGATATTCCTTTAAAAGCTATAATGTAGTTAATTTTCAATGATATATCCACTCAATTTTTGATTAGGATAAAGTAAACTGTTACCCCTGCCCTTTTCTTTTTTCCTTTTAACAATTTGTTAATGGACAAGTTGTGTTGGGTCAACACAAAAACTTTCTAAATTAAAAGTATAAGACCCCTTTTGTCATCCCCCATAACTCCTAGAGAAATATTGCCAACAATCACCAAATAAAAGAAAGATGATTTTGAACAGACTGATCCTTTTTATAAATATGGCCAGGCTAAGAAGTCATTGTGCTTGTTATTTATAATTATGTACAGTTTAATAAGTCACTGCAGTTGCTAGTATTAAGAAGCTATAGTGCTAGTGTTGTTTTTAGAAAAAAAAAATCCCATTTGCTTCTGTACTGTGTATATTCACTAATAGAAGATATAATATATTCTGCAAAGAAAAAAGTCCACTACAAAAGTTATCCTAGTTAAAATCAGGAAGTGTCTATGAACAAAACCATGTTACTACTAACTTTCTGTAAGGCCATTCACCTAAAGTAACAGTGATTTTTAATGTTAAGTAAAAGGTTTTCATTTTATTCTTATGTGACTCGATTTATGATATTTGCTTTGATTGGCATTATTCAATATTTCTAGTAGACAAAAGCATTGATGTTATGGACTGTTTAGCCACTTTTTTTCTATTAATACAGTTTTAAAGTTGGAAGAAAATGCTGAGCTTGCAAGATATTTCAACAAATACTTAGTAACCATATTTTTAAAATGGACTCAGTTAAGGATAAAATTTTTAACATAGAATGTACACTCTTTTGCCTATCCATCAATACGTTGTCACCCAACACAAAAGACAGTCCATGCAGGCTGTCAGGTGCAGTTGGTTGGAATACTCTCACCTAATCCCAGTCTATTTCATGGACTCACTGCATAAATACTAACATCAACCATGAAAATTCTATACTGTGTTGCAACACAGTAAACATTCATAATTACATCTTATTAACCATTTCCATGTTCACAATTGTTTGGTTGTTTGGTGTCTATTGTTTCCTTTACTCAATAATAATGATGGTAATAATAATATTTTATGTATGCTAAATATATATCTTTTGCAAGGCAATATTCTAAGGGTTTTACATACTAACTTGCTACAACTGTATGAGTAATGTGTTCTGGTTACTGCCATATTTTAGACATGACAAAACTGTGACTGAGAAAAATAAGTAATTTGCACAAAGGCACATAGTCGATAGAAAATGAAGACAGAATTCATACTGACATAGACAGAACTTTAAGCCTGAAATTTAACCATTGCAAAGTACCACCTCTTTGGGACAAACTTTATAGATACTAAAACAAGAAATTATTTCTAATGATCTCCAAACATCATATACTGAAATGTGAAAGTTACACGAAAGTATATCATATAAAGGCTTCTATGCTATATTTAAAGTTACACATGTAAATTACATTAGGACCTAAAACTTTCCATTCTAAATAAAACACTTTTATATGTTTGGGTTATTTTCTTTTCCACTCTTGTTTATTATTTTTGGACAGATTACATCTTGTGAGAAAGTTGTTTATGCTTTCCAATTTAAACTTGATTTTCTGCTTTTCCAAGCTAAAGTATACTAGAAACACATTCATAAATAGGAGTTTTAGAGGTTAGCCAGCAAGTCTCTGCAATTTTCCCCAGAGAACTAGCAGATTAAAAAGATTGTCTCATGCCTCCCATTTCCACTTTTTTCTATTATAAATTTGAAAAGTTTATAAAATTTCTCAAATTCTATTGCTATCTGGGGGTCAGACTAAAATTCAGAGAGGAGTAGGACTGCCAGATCTAGAAAATAAAAATGCAGCATGCCCAGTTAAATTTTAATTTCAGATAAACAACACATAATATTGCATTGTATTTTATCTGGCAACACTGAAGAAGAAGCATAGAAAAGGTGAAATGAAATCGGCATCTCAATTAACATAAAAGATTATCTTGGAGTATTTGTCACTTAAAATAGGTCACCCACAGTGAACACAGTTCTAGTAAATAGGCTTGCTTCATGATTCACTGCCTACTGCCAGGTATCTCCTAAAAGAGATAAACTAAGCTAGTGGCCACCTTGGAAGGTGCTACAACATCATTGAACCATAAGTATAGAAGAACAAATGCAATAATATGGAGACAAATGCATGTGCCAGAACTCTGATCCCCGAGGAAACCATAGGATTAGAAGGAATACTGTGAGATGTTGCTTCTGATTTCGTAGTTTTGATTAAACTGTCTTCTAAAGAGGGTCAAGTATTACTTTTTTATTTTTCCTTAGTAAAACTTTTTTTTTTGGAAAAGTGCCAAAATCTTTAGTATATAGAAAGCTCAAGCTTGACAGAAAAGAACATGCATTATTTTCTAACGCTCTCACTCTATCACTAAATGGCTCCACTAAATTAATTTTGAAAAAATGAATAATACTGGTTTGAATGGAGGCCAAAATATTATCCATCTAGGCCACCACGTTTGGTTGGGCTCATTTGGTATACCCAATAGTGTATTTGAAAGTCAGCTCTGGGAATGAATGGGAGTATTAATTGCTGGCATGCACTGACAACCTCCAACATGTAAATACTACCACCATGGTAAGTTTCATTCTCTCAAAACTGGCTTGTTAAATTCTTAAAAATTAATACTAACCAGTTTGTCCAAGATTAAAACAGCAGTTCCAGCACATGTCCATATGTCACACTCTATCTAATGACTAAACCTACATGAATGTACTCAAGACTCTTTTCCAGAAACATGTGACATCCAGGTTTAGACCAATGTGGCAGAGCTCACATACTAAATATACAATTCCTTGGGACCAGAGAGGGTGAAGAAGGGGAGGAGGAAAATGATGTCAAAAACACAGGCTAGGGAAAGCCGGGATGGCTCAATGGGCTAAGCGCTCACTTTGCAGCCCCTGGGACCAAGGATCGAATCCCGGCCCTGGCCCGAGTGGACCCATATGCTAAAGTGGGGAGTGCCCCCAGTTAAGTTTTCACAGGGTTAAAGACCCCAGCCCAGTTCCTGCCCTGTGCAGCCCCACACCCACCTGTGGAATGAAACTATGTAGAAAAACCAATGATGTGCAACTATGGAGACTATTCTGGGCCCTCCCCTTTCTCTCTGTCTCTGTCTCTGTATCTCTCTCTCTCTCTGTCTGTCAAAAACAATAAAAAATCAATCTTTAAAAACACAGGCTAATTTAAATACTTCAGAAATACATAAGTTCCATAGCTGTATTTACAGATTCCTTCAAGTGTCTTTAATCTTCATATCTCTCAAAAAAAATTCTTTTATTTTATAAACACTTCCTGATACCCCAAAACATTATTTTCTCTATGCTCACAAGAAAGAATACATAGTATATTTCAAATTTCAGTAAAATGTCAAAATTTATTATAAATAACTATTAATATCTGCTTACATATGACTATGAGCTCCCCAAAGGCATGGACAAGTCTTACTCTAATTTCTATCCCAGAATCTTTCAGAGTCTCAGGTATATAAATGATTAATAAAATAAAGCTTGGTAGAGTCCAGTATTAAAAATCCTTAATTTGTTCAGAAAAAGAGCTGGTGCTTACAGATTTTTTCTTTCATCACTTCAATTTTAATTCTTCAAAGAAAAAAAGGGCATGAATTTATCATCCTTATCAGAATGCCAAATAAACTGAGTTTCATTCTATTGTTTATTGTTCTCCACTCCAAATGTTGATAGAATTTCCTCTTTGAAGGTGAACAAAGCTTTATTCAATTATCTCTATAGTGAACTCTAAGAATCAGAGCTCCTGCCGTAATTTTAGTATATAGTTTCTGTGACTCATGTAGATACCATTTCGACAGGAGTCATATCTTGTGATGAAAGTGTCAAGTTCACACATACTGATCTATTGCATACCAGCACAGCACGCAATTGATAAAAGTGGCCTGTCAGTGAAAGACTGATGAGAACGTATTTCATTTCAGGCCTTATGCCTGGGCTAATGATGAGAAATAAGAAAAACAGAGGGCATAAATGATGAATCTACTGAATTTTTTTAATATTCTATAGAGTAATGTCATTTCCATTAAAATCAAGCATGTTGTTTTCATTCTTAAAGTTCACAAAAAAAATTTTTTTAAGAAAAAAAAAATACTTATTCCTTTAGGAAAAAGCTAAGGTAAAATCATGAATGAAAGAATTTTACAGTCTGCCATAGCCATTTGTAATGCATTATTTCATGCAACTTTTAAGATCTAGTTCTGTGTTAGAGGCCTCTGCATATGATATTGAACTGCATTTAAAATAAAGTTAACAACAATTCTCTCCTTAAACTTGGGTCATTGGAAAAAGAAAGCCTCAAAATAGCAGATCATGAAACACAATCCTTCAAACTCCAGAAGTCACAGGTTAAGAACCAGGGTGAGATTAAAAAAGCAAATTATCTATCTATTTATATTTTATACAAATAATATGTAGTAACATTTTCTGTGGAATATTTTTCTAAACTGAAGCTTATGACATAACTAGTCTATGGAAGGTGGAAAATCTTTCCCATTATTTTAATTAAAGATAAATATGTTTGTCAAAAACAGCTTCTAGGTAAATAAAATTACACAAATGATGTCACACTATATTGATAAAAGAGCCAAAAGCAACATTTGTCAAAGCAGTTACTGGTATAATGGGTTTATTATTAACTGTACTGTTGTCATTTGACATTTTGAAATATTTTAACAGCACTTCACTCCTGTTTTTACAAAAATCTAGATACCTAGGAATTCAAATAATTAAGAGTTGACCTAGCTTAGTTATTAAACCATAGAGAGAAGATGCATGATTTCAGAAACTAAAATAGTTATTAATTCCTGAAGATGAGTTTAAAATAAAGCTGATGATCTGATTATAGATATTAATTTTAATTTGTGTATAAAAGAAATGCTAATACCAAATTCTTATTTTAGTAATTTGGCATTTTTGTTGAAAGGCATTACTAAAGAATCACTGGTCATGTAGTCTTTGTTAGAAGTAAACATGTTTATGGAATTTTCCTTTCCCTTTAGTCTAACCTTATTTTGAAGTAATACTTTATAGTTTTTCTTAGTATTTCCTCAATAAGGCAATTAAATATCTATATATGATAGCACATGACATTAAATTTGACTTTTAATCAGTTTAGATATTATTTAAGGTCTTGGAAAATGTCAGAGAATCAGGACATGTTAGAGTTGGAGGAATTTTAGGAATCAAATTGTCCAGCACCGACCTGAAAGTTAGCAGTAAAAGTTGTCACAATTATTATAATCAAAAAATTTGAACCCACAATTAAAATTTAGAAATTATATTGTATTTAATATCTTAAATGTTACTATTGTTAATTTAGCATAAAGTATGACATGTATATTTAATCAATTACCCAACAACTGTTAATTGAGGAAATAGTTTTAAATTAAGCAGTCATTGCAAGTTGCTTTCCAAAAAGACTTAAATACTCTATACTCACTCAAGCCATATATGAATGCCTTTTTGCCACATGTTTACTAATTAAAATTTTTATTTTATAGTTCTTTTCAGGTTTTATTTGTGTATTAAGTGATTACTTGTTTTCATCATAATTTGTATATGCTGATCTCTTTGAATTTAAACAAACTTATAATTCCACATAAAACTTAGGACCCAAACAGTATATTTATACTTTTTCAACATTTACTTATTTATTTATTTAACAAAATATTTGTGGTCCTAATATATAATATCATCACAATGAAACAAACAATAATCTATTCTTATACCCTTAAGGAATTGACATGTTAGTAAGTTAAGAAACAAAATATAAATAATATACATATATGTGTGTGTATATATATATATATATACACACACACAAACACACACACATATATAGAGTAATAATTATTAATGAAAAAATAAGGCATATAATTGGGATATGCAATATTAAATAGAATAATTAGAGAAAGCATCATGGAGAATGTGACTTCTGAGCAAAGAGCTGAAAGAGGACAGGAAGAAATATCCCAGATTATTGAAAGAAAAGTTTATGCAAAGGCATTATATTTAAGGGTTATTTTACAGAAATAAAACACTGGTGGATAAACATAAGAAGCACATATGTGTTCAGCATCACTGTTAAGTAAGGAAATACAAACAAAATTATATATATATATATATATGTATATATATATATATATATAATATATAATATATATATATATATATATATTATATATATATATAATTTTTCAACATCAGTTTTGGTCAAATAAAAATATCAATAATACCTAGTTTTAGTGAGGATATGAGGAAGCAGGAGGTGTCACACACCGCTGGTAGGAGAATAAGTAGGTGTAATCACTGTGGAGATATTTCTAGCAGTGTGTAGAAAATGTTCAAGCAGTTCCACTTTTAACCAGCCCCCTAGGAGATATAGTCAAGCTCAGTTTGTGTGCCATTGCACAAGAGGAACATTTTATTGCTAAAGAAAAATATATAGTGGTAAATTCACACACGGGTATGTTTTACAAAAGTTAAAAGGAATAGATTCAAATGGCTAAATGTGTGGAAACAAAGTAATGCATACCATCTCTTTTTTTTGTAAGTTTGAAATAAAAAATTACAAAATAGTGAGGACAGAAGTCAGGGGAGAAGAGAAAGAAGAGATAAAAAAAGGATTATAATTTTTTTTCTTTAGGACTACCATTTTTAGTTTTCTAACCTCAAGTCTCTTATTTTGTCTTATGGCTTTTTTTTCTTTATATATACGCACACGTATAAATATTCACACAGTATATATATATATGTGTGTGTGTGTGTGTATAATCTCAGCAGATGTGCATATGTATTTTAATATATATGTATGCATATATATAGTTTGTGCTTCAAAATTTTTAAGCAAACAAAAGAAGTTACATAAGAAAAATGAAATCTCTTTTGCATTCATCCCCAGTTCCATTACATTAACATTCCTGAAAAAAAATGAACATAATGAATTTAATATCCTTTCAGTTCCTGACTTTATATTTTTGCAAGATATAAAGATATTCAGAAATGACACGGTTTTTATATGTTTCTCTGTATCTATTCTATTAACCAGCTTTTTTATTTAACCTTACTGTTTTTTTTCTATCGCTGATATGAAATAGGCTGACCAAACGTACCATTTTAAACAGGACAGAAAGCAATACTACTGTCCCATTTCAAAAGGTATGTATGGTCAGCCTACTGACACCTTGAACAGAGTCCAGTGAAACTAGGCTGACCATACATATTATTTGAAATAAGACAGTATCATTTTCTGGTCAGTGTGAAACAATGTCTCCCATTTAAGTGCAGATAGCAGTACATAACATGCATATTTGCTATTTCAGATATGCATTCTCTTATTGATAGACATTTAGGTTGTTCCTAATTTTTTGCTGGCAAATTGTTAATTGCAACCCTCTGCTGAAACCAAATGTGGAAGCATTCTTGTTCTTAGAGCTTCCAGTTCATAACCAATGTATTTTTAATGGTCAAAAGCATTCTATGGTGATGTTCCATGTTAATACCATTTCAGTGATTAAAAAACAAGGCTCAGAGAAATTAAATAATACCTCAAGATTATTAAAGTGATATGTGGAGTGGTAAAATATTTGTATGGTGGTCTAGGTCATTCAGATAACTGATTCCTAATGAAAGCATTATATACTATGCACCTGACTCATAGGATGATATTGTTATCCTAATTATTTTCCCATGTTTTCACAAAGCAAATATTTTTCCAAACATATAATTTATAACAATGATGATGAAAACCATTCCCTAAATAAGCTAAAAATCCAACTGATAAAATGACTTATTAATAAAAGATCATTTAAAAATATTTATACTTGGTTTAAAGATTCAGTTATAAAGAAAGATACATTTTTATGTGAAAATGGTAGACTGTTACTAATTCAGTTTAAGACATTCAAATGATAAAGAAATGAACTCATGGGATTGCTACTGGTTGAGAGAAACACAAGTTTATCAACTTCAGAGCACAAGTGTAGATGTTTGCAAGCCTAATACTGATTGAAAATCACTACACTCTAACAGCTTTGTGACTGTATTATTTTTTAATCACAATTAGAATCAGCATTTTTATTTCTGAAGAAAAAGAAGAAAAGTCTAGTTACAAAATCAATGATAAATAAATGGTCAGATCCTCTTCTCACAAAACCAGAGAAAACATAAGTTTATATTAAATAAAAGTTCTACTTCGAACAATACAAAAAAAATGTTCAGAATGTGTACTGTGTTGGGGGAGAAGAGTTGATAGAAAAGGGAAGAAATCCTGTACACCAATGAAATACATAAAAATTAAGTTCACCCAGAAGGAGATTGCTGCAAACCTGGAAATCTTCCATTTGAACATCTGCCAATAACCAGAGATTCCCTCAGTCTTCCATCACATGTCCTTTCATCAGAAAAACATAAAAGGGTGCAGCCAAAATTCTCCTTGGAAGGGTACATTAAAGAACATGTGGACATCTGATATTGTTTTCATAGTATAAACTCAGCTACTAATTTCTTGCATTTATATTTTCAGGGGCTATTAATTATTTTATAATGTCAAGATATACAAGATAGTGTATACAGTCAAAGTAAAAAACAGAAAATATTACCAAAATGAAATATTTTATTGTTAACAGTTTCAAGCTGGCTCTAAGATATCAATACATGCTTTGTTACAGAAAAAGCTTGTTTCATTTCTAAATAATCTTGTTTTTCAAATATATATGAATTTTTTGAAAAGTTGAGGCATATTTAAGAATGCTTCTCTTATATAGAATGAGTATTTTTGAAAAAAATATTGTCCTTATAAGTGCTGCTAAAAAGGGCAAAAATGAGGAGAATATATTTGCCCCAAATATTACTAGAAAATAATTTGTATAGCAAATAATCAACTTAATGAAATCTATAAGAATTAAAGATATAGAATAGGTTAAAAAAATAGATATTCTGGGGAAGCCGGGATGGCTCAGTGGGTTAAGTGCTCACTTTGCAGTGCTGGGGTCCAAGGATTGAATCCCGGCCCTGGCCCTTGCGGACCCATGTGCTGAACTGAGGAGTGCCCCCAGTTCAGTTCTCTCTCTGTCTCTGTATCTCTCTCTCTCTCTCTCTCTCTCTCTCTCTCTCTCTCTCTCTGTCAAAAAAAAAAGATATTCCACACACACAAAAAAATATGAATGGCCAATAAATGATGATCAATATCTTTAGAATTCAGAGTAATGTCAGTTTAAATGACAGTAAGAAATCATTGTGCACCCACCACATTGGCAATATGAAAACGTTAGACAATGACAAAATTATCTTGGATGCAGAGAACAAAAAATTCTCATTCATTTGAAGGTGGGAGCAAATCTTGACACAGTCACTTTGGAAAACAATTTTACATTGCCTAATGAAACTGAATAAAATCGTTCCCTGGGCCAACAAATCCACAAGTGTGTTATCTACAAAAAACCTTGTTCTTGGGGATGCTGGGATAGCTCAGTGGTTGAGCACTTGCCTTGAAATCACAAGCTCTAGGTTTTGACTCCTGGCCCCAGCCCATGCAAACCCATATGCTGAATTGTGGCACAACTGGTAACTGCTGAGATGGCTCAGCTGTGAAGGTTCTCACCTTCCATGTGGGAGGCTCCCAGTTTGGTTTTCACCTTCCATGGTCCAACATCCACCTGTGTGGAATACAACCATGACACAACTAATGATGTACAGCTATAAAGACTGCTCTGGGCCCTCCCCCTTTTCTCTTTCTCTTTCTCTTTCTTTCAGTCTCTCACCTTCTTTCAAACAATAAAATAAATCTTTAAATTAAAAAAAAAACACCTTGTCCTGTTAACCTAAGATCTATATAAGAATGATCATAACAGCAGTGCTTGTAATAACAAGAAACTGAAAACAACTGAAATGTGTATTAAAAGTAGAATTTAAGTATGAAAAGTGGGTATCCATAAACAATACAGTGCAGAAATCAAAATGAATAAACTATATTCTACACATTATAGTTGTAGCTCAAAAATATAATGTTGTGTGATAATATGTCTCAGAGGAATATTATATGTGTGATACTGCTTACATAAAGTTCTAAAATATAAAAATTAATATGTTTTACTAATAAATACATAAGTAGGAAACCACAAAGTAAAACAAGGGGATGATAACAACATTCAAAATGGTGATCATCCTTGGGTTATAAAGTGTGGGATCTGATTATGAATGGGTGCAGAGACTACCAAAGGCTTTGGTGATATTGTATCCTAATTTCTAATCACTTGCAAAACTAATTATATAACTGAATGAATGCATGTGGAAATAACTATATGAAACTAAAAGATATAATACTGTTATTGATAAATTCTGTGATGTCAGTGAAGCCTACCTTTCTACTTATAATGACTCATCAATTAAATGAGATTATATGGAATCATATATAAGAATATCTTATGATTCTAATATTCTTTGATTCCTATAATAATTTATATTACATAGACTATTTTGGAAAATGTGGAGAATGTATCTACAAATGACTTAGAAGTAGAGACTTAAACTTTCATGATTTTCTACATGTATTAATCCTTTATCTAATCTTTCCACTGAAAAAATAGATCCCTAATGAGACAGATTGAATTCATTCCACTTCTATAAACAAAGATTAAGAAATGTTAAAATTATTGATTCATGTGTGAGCTAATATAATACTACATCTACAGATATCAAATATCACGGTTATTGGTGTAAGCAATGAGAAATTTGCAAATACCATAATACATCATAATGAAACTTTAAGAGTAATAAAATCTTCATGTTCACAATCAACCTTCTATCATGAAAAATAATAATAAATTTTGATTTATTCTACACTCATTTAAACTTTGTTTTGCTCTCTGAAATTTATCCCATATCTTGCTGAAAAGATTCACTACCAACTTTAAGTCTGAAGTGAAAGATGCATGATCAGAATTTTATAGTTGCATTAGGTCTAGTTCAACATATAGATCATAATGTACATTTGTTTAAAAGCCAATTACTGAACTGGATTAATAATTGGGAAGGTCAATTAGTATTTCAAATACATACTGAATATGATTTCCTTTTAACGTCTCATAAAATTTTTTGGCACTAATGTTAAAAATTACTAGTCCTGAATTCACAAGCACCTAATGCTTGTGCACAGAAGAACGATGTCACTAATGAGCAAAGCAGCTATGTGAATACTGATGGAATATTTCCTTCATCTTTTAAAGAAAAGACAGTTTCATCTGATAAATGACATAAGGAATTGGAAGGAAAGACTGAATGCTTGAAAGTAAAATAACTCTGCTCATTGCAGAATAGAATAGGGCCAATAATTCTGTCAGTCTTGTTAGCTTCGGCATTCCTCTTTCTGCTCCTCCATGGATTTTAATTGACAGCGGTGCTGAAGTCACCACTGTTACTGCAATCAAGGAAAAGTGAGCAAGTCATAGCCAACTGAAATAAATAAATTGCTTTCTGGAATTACATATTTAATATATTCATATGGGCCTTGGCCTAAGCCAATTATTTATGAAAAGTTTCTTTTTCCTCTTTCAAAGTGACTGCAATTTTTTTGATTTAAAGTAAGTCCTTGGAAAGCCGGGATAGCTCAGTAGGTTAAGCACCCACTTTGTAGACCCAAGGACCGAGGATCAAATCCTGGCCCTGGCCCGCGTGGACCCATATGCTGAACTGGGGAGTGCCCCAGTTTGGTTCTCACTGGGATGAGACCTGGCCCAGTTCCTGCCCTGTGCAGCCCCACGCCCACCTGTGGAATGAAACTATGTAGAAAACCCAATGATGTGCAACTATGGAGACTGTTCTGGGCCCTCCCCCTTCTCTCTGTCTCTGTATCTCTCTCTCTTTGTCAAACACAATAAAAATAAATCTTTAAAATAAGTCTTTGTAAGACTTAAAGATCAAGATTTAAAGAAATAATAATTATTGAATATGTAAGAGAAATGATTAACTCTCACATTAAAAAAAAAAGAACCCATTAAGCCATTTTTGATAGCCAAATTCTGTCTCATCTTTAGTTTTATCTGTTTAAAATACATTCTTTCCTAGAAAAGATGGGATATATAATGCTATGAATTTATTCTACTCTTACTATTAAGGTTGTTCATATTTCTTAAACATATATTATTAAATTGAGGGTATATATGGATATTGGACAGGAATTGAGAGGAGAAAGTACCCAAATTTAGGGCTGCCTTGCAGATTTTTCTATGACCAGTAAAATAAGTCATGATTGAGGCTTAAAATTTTACTAAGTTGAAATAAAACAAGTTCTAAAAGTTTGCCAACTATTCTATGGTATATTTTATTTTCTGTTCTTTGGCAAGCAGGAACAACATGTCCTATGATTTAATTTCAATTTTTGTCTACTATATTCTATTTACAATAGTATATTTTCAATATATACTAAACACATATAATTTTCCAAAAACATTTTGCAAAATAACAGTTATTCACACTTTGCAAATGAGAAAATTAGGGTTGATATGGCTGAAATCCCATAGCTATCAAAATACAAAGCTGGAACGTGTTTTCTGTCTCCAAAATAATTTTTCTTTTTGCTGTTGCCAACACTTCATATCCAGCAAGCTTTATATTCAGCTTTATCAATTAAAACCATCTTAAACTCCAAGATTAAAAATAAATCTAAGAGAGGGATGCCAGGATAGCTCAATGGTTGAACACTTGTCTCGCAATCACAAGGTCCAGAGTTTGTTTCCTGGCCCTGGCCCCTGCAAACCCATATGTTGAACTCTGGTGCAAATGGTAACCACCTGGATCAATTGATGGAAACGGTTCCCACCTCCCATGCAGGAGGCCCCAGGTTTGGTTCCTGCCCTGCACAGCCTCACATCTACCTGTATGGAATGAAAGTATATCACAACTAATGATGTACAACTATGGAAATTGCTTTGCTCCACCCTACCCCCTGCCCTCCTTTTTCTCAAAACAAGAAAATAGATCTTAAAAAAAACAAGATAATTTTATGTTTTAGGGATATGAAAATCTAGAATTGTGGTATGCATATAATGTAATAAACATGTAGCTATTTCTTTCTGGTCTTTCTTTTGAGACCCCTACCTAGTGTAGGAAAGAGCTATAATTGGAGAAGCTTTAAATTTGTGAATCAGCATAATCAGGTTTTAAGGGTCTTTATTTAAGGATAGATTCTTGCAAGTTCAAATGTGGAAACTCACATAAAATACCATAATAGAGGTTCCAACCCAGAATGCTAACCAAGTGCCAAAAGAAGTGTGTAAGTCTCTGTGAACGTGGATAAGGGTTCTACATGTGTCATTCTCTAGCTGTGAGTGGAAGTGAGTAGTAGTAGAGGTGGGCACCCTTGACTGAGTTCTCCAAGCCATGATTCCTCTCTTGACTCCTTTTGTTGCTCAAACGCATCCAGGAGGCATTAAAAAAAACACTAGTCCTACAACCTACTCTCCAAGACTCATTTAATTGGACTCTACCATCTGAAAAATTGAATCAGAGTTTCAAGGGGTGAGCATAACATTGATATTTGTAAATATTCTCCAGCTGATTTTAATGTGCAGCCACAACCACTGCCAGAGTCTAGCAGCCTCCCCTGAGCTGCTTCAAGAAAGTCATCATAGTAGTCCTCCCTAGCCCCCGTTCTAGGACAGCCCCATCCCTGTCTCCATGGCTCAACTGTGCCATTTGCCCCCATCTCTGTTCTCCCACAGAATTTACCGGCGAAGGGAGAATTGGAAGACAATAAGTGTGAGCTACTCACACTCTTAATTAAGCTTCAGACCTCAGCTTTAGTAATCATACCTTAAGAAAATACTACTCACAAAAGAAAAAATATATCCTACCCATATCAATTACTTATTAGAGAATGTCAAAAGTCCTACATGCACATTTATTCACAAAATAAATCAAGTTAAATTATGAAAAATAACCACATAAGAGGATTTAAAGTTCTTTCATCAAATAGCCAGCCATAAATGCCTCTATTTTTCATATTACATGGCTCGATATTTTCTGGACAGTATATATAATCTATCCCAGACCCATCCTAAGAGTATATTATAATATCATGAATTTGATGGTGTAAAATATAGTCAGAAGAAGAATATTAATGTGATTGTGAAAAAATAACCGATATCTGAATATTTTTTTAAATGACAAAGATTAAATCTGCTTGTAAAATTATATTAATTTATAATTCTCTTTTCAAACTACAAAAATATTTTATTATCTGCTTGGTCTTTAAAAGATAATGCTATGGCTCTCTCTTTCGAATTAATCATTCCTGAAAGTTGATGAAGTTGTAGGTTTGCTGTCCTAGACAAAGGGCATTTCCTCTGAACCACTCACATGCACATTAGCTAGCTACCATTTCCATCATCACAGCACTGGTTTTATTTTTATTTTATTAGCTATATGTTATATAAGACATATTGTTCCATAAGCAATACTGTTTAAACCTATTTTTTCACATTTCACCCACTTAAATGTATGTGTGTGTGTGTGTGTGTGTGTGTGTGTGTGTGAGTGTGTGTGTGTGTGTGAGTGTGTGTAAAAGAGAGACAGAGGGAGAGGAAGAGAGAAACCCTACTTGTCATATCCAGTTTCTTTGGGTAAAACATCAGGATTACTCAAAAGGTGCCTATGGGCTCCTTTAAGCAATTTAGCTTATCACTGTGGTGCCTCCAAAATAGTTTCCTCATCTTTATTCAGCTGTATTCAACTGAAATCTATTTGGTCCATTTATCAATCCAAGAAACTTCCTCAGCACTCTGAGCTTCTATATTTTTGTCCTGTTCCTCCATCAGGGAGAAGTGGGCTATGTCTGTCTTCCTAGATTTAGGAATTATCCCAGTGTTCAGATCTTACTCTACCATCAAGGCCAGTTTCTCGCTGACCAAGTTAGTCATATGAAACATGTCCACTTGTTTTCTATTTTTTACTATTATCTCTGCCTCTCCACATCTTCTTCTCCTTAAAAAAAAGAAAAATTAGATCTTTAGTGTAAAATGAAAAAATTTTCCACAGTCCTTGGAGCTTACAAAGCTGGTACTGTCATTTTTATTCAATTTTCCTATATTTTAAAGAGGCCAAACTTTTCCTAATCTCTAAACTTTTTCATCTATTTGATTATGAAAGGTATGTGTATAACTATTAACTATATATATATATATATATATATACACACACACACATGTATACATGTAAATATACATACACATATAAAATGCTTCTCCATATCTGCTTTTATACAGAGAAAATAGAATATCATGATAAAGGGAAAGAAAGGTTCCAGCTAAAATAAATGTACATTTTTGTTCCATTTCGATTTTTTTATTAACCAGTTTACATTTAACTACTGCACATCATTTTAAAAAAGTAAAATACCATTGTTGCTATGCTCCTGTCACCCTTCACCCCCAAAAAATCTTTGTGAAAACAAATGCCACTGTACTCAGTAACTTTATGTTATTTGTAATTGAATTTGAAAAACTTTGACATTCTGAGAGTTCACGTTAGGAAAACAGCAGTTGTTCTGATTGATGTGCATAATGGTGAGTGTATGCACTCTATGTCCTTCAACAGTATTGCTACTATTATTAGATAAAGAAAAAACAAAGATGACTTAGGGCTAGAATGAAAATTTCCTGATTTCTTAGAATAGAATATTTTTTCTAATTAAAGTTTAAGCTGTCAGAAAGATATGCCACTTATAAGAATAGTAAATTTTCAGTTATCTTTTATAGTTTAAACAAATTCTAAAAAATTAATTTTTTTGCAAATAACATTTTACAGTTTCCAAGTTTATACTTATTTAACTATTAAAATAAAAAGTGATTGAAGTTCTTTTCAATAATAACAAGACAGTTTCAGTAAAACCTAAAGGCCATTAATTTAGAATGAAGAATTTAAATCAATTTGTTTTACATTTTCTAAAAGCATTTGCAGTTTGATAATGTAAACTATACTTGAAAGACCATTAGAGAACTTGGGTATATTATGAGAAACCTTGTAATGTTTTGCTCCAGGTTGTAACCACATTGTTCATCTTTCTATCACCTTCTATTTTAGAAAAAAAATTAAGGTTCATTAGAACCAAGATGCTTATTTAATGAGTATGATGTCATTTAGCTTTCACGTATTACAAGTCTAACTAATTGGTAAACAGTGACCTGATGAATTATAGGACTTTTAAAAACAACCCTCTTAAGGGTTCCTCTCTTTAAATGGAAGTGCTTAACCATAAAATATTCTCTCAATTATTCTCAAAAACTGATCATTACAATGCATTTGTACTGTTATTAAACACTCTTTAAAGATTATTCTTAAACCTGACTTTGAAATAAGTTTCTTTAAATTTAATTGTGTAACAAGGTACTATAATTAATTCATACTGTTCTTTAAATCTCATTTCCTATGTATAGATGCAACAATCAATCTAGTATAATTTTCAAGAGACATTAAAATGCAAACATATGGTCTTCCAAAAGAATTTAAATCATTTCGATTTTTCCATTCCCACAACTTCGTAAAGTCTTCTGTTATTGCTTCTGGGCTAAGCTCATTAATTATTTCCTGGTATAATATTAGTAAATTTAATATCTAAATTGCTAATTGTACCATATGTGGTTTTTTTTTTGTTTCATTGCTGATTCAATAAAGATTTTGATGGAACAACATTTAGATTTTTTCTTTATTGGTATAAAATTCTATTTATTTTTAAATAATTTCAAATTTTTAATTTTCTTACCTTGCAGAAAACTATTTAAATGAATGATTTCTGAAGTTAAATTGTTAATCAACTACATGTGATCTAAATCCCTTAATAGGAATGATATAACTATCTTACTCAAGACCTTAGATTATTGTCAGGTTAATATTTCAAATACTTGATTTGACAAAAGATGTTATATTAGTCATATAAATTTTTATGCTCAACTTTTAAAAAAATCAAATTTATCAAGCTAATTGGTCCAGAACTCAAGTTTCTGTCATCAAAATACTTTTTCCTGATTATAATACTATTCATTCCAGGATGGCATTCAATATTTGTAACATAAATGTACTTATATTTTGAAATAGTACTTAAGCAGTGGTGAGCAACATGCCTAGCACTTTCAAAATAATTCACATGGCTCTTGTCTTACAAATAAGGAAAACAAAATAAATAAGTCAAATTATAGCCTCAGTCAAAAAGGTAGAAGGAAAATAAAACCAGGATTCAAATCCATGGAGGCTGACTTGAGAATCATCCCTATGCAATTAAACACTACTCTATATTGTCTGAAAGACATTCGTACAACAAAATTGAGCAAACCAGTACTGTCTGCCATAGTTCTAAATTAAACGCTAATTTTCATGAATTTTTGGACCATCCAGATTTGATGACTTAGGCTATAATCCTAGGGAGGCACCATCTGTGCTTTCCATTCATCAGTGGCACCCTGGATAGGGTAGGCGGTTTTATTTTTTATTTATCCTTTAACTAAGAGTATAGACTTTTTCATGCTATTTTTTGAGGAGTGACTCTTCTACCACATGAGATATATAAAGCCTCTTGGGTTCATGATGCTCTCAGTTGTGAAGTTTAAGCTCACCAGGGCAAGTGCCCTCAATTTTGAAAGGCAACTTCAGAGTTCTACTTACTTCTACTTAGATTTGGGTAATTAAAACTCCTTACTTTGTTGCCTGCTTATCCAAAAATTTAGTTTCTAAAAATTACATTTGGATCAGTAATGTTAACTATACAATAATTAACTAGCTAAATAAGGTATTTAAGCAATGGTAATAGAGGCAAAACATAAAAACATGTTCAAACACAGAACGGTATAATGTTATCACATAGAAGAGACATATTATATGTAGTTATTAGCAAAAGTAGTCATTTTGGGGATGCCAGGATAGCTCAGCAGTTGAGCACTTGTTTTGCAATCATGAAGTCCAGGGTTCAATTCCTGGCCCCAGCCCATGCAAGCCACATAGGTTGAACTCTGGTGCAACTGGTAACTGTCAGGATGACTCAGTTGCAAAGGTTCTCGCCTCCCATGAGGGAGGCCCCTGGTGTGCTTCCCACCCAGCACAGCCCCACATCCACTTGTGTGGAATGAAACAATGCCATCCCCACTGCCTTTCTCTCAAACAATAAAAAAAAAAAGGAGCTGTCATTTTGTGCTCCTAGCATGTGATTGGAATGTGCTAAGTTATTTTAAAGTTTTATTGATGTATAACATACCATATCAAAACTTAGTGACTTGAAACAATAACTATTGATTTGGCTCATGAATTGACAGGTCAGCTAGGCAGTTCTTGAGCTCTGGGCCACGCTCAATTGATCTTGCCTTCAGTCAGATGGCATTTGGCCATCCTAGTTCCAAGAAAATTCGTGAATACTCTCAAGGTTTGAGGCCTAGGCATAGAACTGACCCACTGTTATTTCCACCACATTCTATTCATTAAAACATATAACTAGAAGAAAATAAATGCAATGCTGCATAAGAACCCATAATATACCTCTTTAAATAACAGTATATGTATGAGTACTATAAGGCTTAGAATTTTTACAATCATTAATGAATACTATGTATCTTAAGCAAACATTTTTCTCAATGAATATTGTGTGGCTGTGAAATTCCATAATAAAATGTAGCGATAAAATATTCTAAAGGTCCTTTGTATGTTAAATTTTGCTAACAAAAAATAAGAACTGGTTTTGAGATTAGCATACCTAGCACTAGTGAAACTATTTTTTGCTATTTACTATTCTCATTTGACCAAATAATATAATACAAATAGAAGAGAATTTTAACAAATGAGACATGATTTCTTCCCTGCAAAGGATGATCGAGAAAGGATGTCTTCCATCTCAGAAAGTATAGATAAAGTGACATTTATTTCCTGTATTTATAATATTAGTCATATCAATTCAAAATAAATTTTAACTGAGCAGCAAGGCACCGTTTATTTACTATTTTCCTGGTGTGATACAGATCATACAACTACTATATATTTTTAGAGTGAAAGCTAAGGTTGAAGTAGCCTTGGAGAGTCAAATCATAGATCAAGAAATGAAGGAATATAATCTTTTATAAAGAGGGTTGATAATCTAGTACAAGTGACAAAATGATATTTGTGGATTTATTAAGGAAACATATAAGCACCTTTTGAAACAATGGGAGACAGAAAATTTATAAAAGAGGAATCTAGATCTATGGAATGTACAAGGGCTGTCTGGAATGTATCCAGTCATATCATATGAAAAAATAGAGCCATTTATGGCTGTTTTTTTTCCAAGACAGCCCTCATATATCAACTATAATATGTGGCTGCTGAAAAGTTAATCTGCTAAATACATAAATCAATTAATAACCCCCTCCAAAAGACTCCACAAAATGAAACAAAACAACCAAAAACACCTAGGTAACAGTAATAGATATAAAATATTATGTATAATATATAATACATTAAACTAGGAAAGGACCATCTGTGCTTTCTATTCATCAGTGGAACCTTCTCAAAAATGGTATCAAATACAGAGTTATATTATCTGAATAGTAAATCTTCCTTCCCAGAAATGTTTAACAACACTCTTGAAGATTTGTTTACTAAAATAAGTCATTTTAAACAATCCTGGGTGCTTGTGTCTATTCCAGATTAAAAAGAGAAATACATTAAGATAAAAGAAATATATATACCTATATATCACACAATTCTCAATTTTATTATCCATACAAGTAAAACTTTTCAAAGTTCAACATATATAACGAGTATCTTAGCTCATGTGTCAAATATATCCTGCACAGGGATAATTAGTACTGAGGGCAGCAAAACAGTAATTTAATGGTCCTGCCTGTTAAACTAGCATGTCAACCCTTTCAGTAAGCTTATCCAAGCTATTGCAACCCGAATGCAACCCGAATGCAACCCGAATGCTCAAAAGCTTGACTTTTCCTAAGTCCCTCCTTGGCATTCACTCTAAATATTAGCTTCATCTTGTTGAGGTTTCTTTTTTCCAAGCAGTCTTATTTTTATTAAGATTTTTCAAATTAACATATTTTTCAAAATAAGAGTGCAAAGACTAAAACCAGACAATTATTTTGTCTAATATAAACATGAGTAATTATCTTTACACTTTCTCTTTGCACCTGTTGCTGTTGTTCTCAATGTCCACCCTAATCAGTCGTTTTACAAGATGATAGTCTTCCTAATTCCACCAAGGCAACATAACAATCTAGGTTAACCACTTTTAAGATGAATATATTAAAAAGAGAGATTAATATATTGCTTAATTTAACCAATATTTTAAGATAGTTTATTAACTACATATAACAATGATAAAATACATGTAATTAAATACAGTAGACACTCAGTTAACTGGCACAATGGAGATTGGTAGATGGCAGATAAATGTAAGTAGAGTCTCCATTAACTGGAACTGAAGCAACCAACTCTCTCAAGCAACTGGCAAAAACTCAAGCAACCAGAGTTCCAGTTAATGGAGAGTCTACTGTATAAACATAAGATATAAATTGCTAAAATATATTACGTAAAAATCACCATTAAATACGCAAACCACTGAACTTGTAAATACTTGCTCAAGCATTTCTCCAAAGCAAGTTTGCTACAACTTTGTTCATTGAGAAATATAATTCACTGAAAATTCATTTTATCTTGACCATTCTATAAAGTCACTCTATGCATAGTAAAAGGTTTTCATAAAAACATCGCTTCAGCTTGTAATGAGTCCCACAGTGACCTTCAGATTGGTCAAGGGGAGTCTGATAGTATAGTAAGCATCAGGTTGGTCTTTCCTACTAATGAGCCTTATGGCCTGAGACAACTATTGTTCTCTGCAAAGGAACCTGGCAGCACTTCTTAGTAGGATGGTTCAACAGACAGTACAACAAAACAGTTAAATCATTGAGACACTGGGTCATTCCATGGCTTCTTCATATTAGTCTATTCACAAAACTGGTCAGAGATCATATGGTCTTCTAGCTCACCCCATTTTGGGTCAGGAAAGGGTTTGTGGGTGTTTGGTATAGGGAACAGTGGTAACCTGTGTTAGAATTTTGAGGTCCTAAGGCTTTGGTTTACATATTTTAAAGAATTATATGTATTCACTAAAGGATAGTTTGGATTTTTAAAATTAGATTATTATTATTATTTTATTTTTTGATTATCAATACTTGTTGATTGTAGAAATTTG